>JACGAQ010000509.1:0-126027 GCA_014119065.1 Orius insidiosus
ATGCTTATGCTGATTAAACATGAAGGGCGTTTAATTAATTTTCGTCCCCGTAGATGATAATTGATAATGCTGACTGATATGCTAATTGAATATGGACGACTGTGGTTGTTGATGCAATTGTCCAGAGGTCGCATCGAGCACGTTAACGCTGACCATTTCGGTTACGCAAACAATCCACAATTATTATTAAATTTCATTGTTTAGGAGAGAAGGAAAAAAAAAAGGAAATTATCCAGAAAGGGTCTCGTGAAAAGTTTAAATGTGCTTTTAAACTTTTGAAGTTATTTTCGTCCCTGAAAAATAATCATGGCTTAATGAGAGAAAAGCTGGCTCGATCTTAAGGTTTCAACTCAAGGGCGCATATAAAGCTGGCCATTCCGACGGTTTACCTAAATAAAATCTTATCTCTCAAAGGCTTCATTTCTACTCGAAGGTTAAGTACCTCCGACTTTATTTTACCCCTTTCCTATTAATTGAGCTTTTGATATCTTCGCGCTTAAAGAGCGAATATTTAAAAAAAAATAGCGAAGCAAAATAATTTTGTAAAACTTGCAAAATAAGGCGAATGCGATAAGAACGAACAGACAATCTTCATAATGAACTTGATGTGAAACTAGAAATAAAATGAGATAAAACTCTAATGAGTAAAAACAGCGATGACCTATTTTTCTCGTCGATGGATTCTACTTTAGTAATGAAGTTCAATTTAAACATTTTACAAACACCAAAAAGAGCCAGTTTCTAGCCTAATTTGGATCTCATGTTCAACCTACAAGATTTGAACATCTAGGGGAAAATTTGAACATTTCTACCAAATTTTTTGTGTGCACTTTGTGTAACTACTTTTTAGATGTGGGACTTTTCCCTGAAAGCGGGACATTTGGCCGTCCCCTACGACACGTGGGGACAACGGGAAACAACCCTGTAAAACACGTCACCTTAGGGATCACGAATTTGTTTTTCTTTGCTTCACATATTGTTCAGGAAAAATAAATCTAGTTTTCATTTTTTTGTTGGTTATTAGGGTTAAAATAAGCCTTAAGTAATTAGGTTTATTAATAACCCGAGAGTTGGGTTAAAATGAATCCCCTTTTATTAAGTTTGGTCGAAAGAAAACAAAAGATTTCTGGAAAAAGGATGTTGGGAGAGGATATAATAATGCTGGTAGCCCCCTTTTTAGAGATTGTTGATTGTCTGTGCGGTTTTCGCCCTTTTCATATTGTTTTTTATATACCCGATCCTTTTTCTAGTGCGCTTCTCACGCTATCAACACTTTTTCCCCTTTTTGCTTAGTGGTTTTCGTTCTGACAAAAGGCTAACTCTTGACCTACATGGAAAAAAATTTTAAAAACCCAACTTAAAAACTTTTTAGACTCTTGATTTTTTTTTTCAGCGTCGTAAATGTGACGTCAAGTTCTTGAACTAAATGCGACTTGAGGGGTAGATTTAAATACGACTGATGTCATTGGTGAAGTCTGTGACGCCCCTGGATATCCATAGGACACTGAGGCAAATGATACCACATACCTCGCTTTATAATGAAAAGAATTCAATATTATCTTTTATGTAGGGTATTTATATAGGACAATAAGGGACCTTCTATCCTTATCCTATAGGAACCTTTTATCCTTAAAAATCCTTCCTTGACGTTTTTAACTTACTTAAAGAAATTATTGTTTTACTCTCAACGTCGGGTTTTGGAAGGGTCTTCCAGACCCCGGAGGGTCAATTCGAATATTGATCTTTACCGATCTCAAATTTGTCTGTGGTGCCGGCCGGCCGTAGCATTTTTTTCCGCAACACTTTACGGCCACAGTTTTCAACCAATTTTCACCTAATTTTCTTTAGACGTGAACCAGAAACTAAAGAGGGCGATTTTTGAATTTCGAAAAATGGCGGAGATATGTCTGTTTAAATTTTAAAAATTCGCTGCGGCCGAACCGTTGGTCCGATTTTCACCTTTTCACCAATTACTCCTTATATTTTTTAAGAATTTTTGGTGTAAAAAATTATCATTTTTTCAGCGTTAATTATCATTTTAGTAGGGAAAATTTCATTCTTGCACGGCTTACGAGAACCTCGTTGGGCAAAATCCCATTATTTCTACCTTGACACTTAAAAACTTTTTCAGAAAAAAAGCGCAAATTAAAAAAAACTCGAAAAATTGAAAAATTAAAAAAAAAAGTTGGAAAATTATTCGAAAAACAAAACAAAGAGTTGGAAAATTTTTCGCAAAAAAAAAACTTCCTCCTCCGTTATACTTTCCCCTCCTTTCTACTTCCCCTCCGTTACACTTCCCCCTCCTATTTTTACTTGTCTTTAAGGAAGTTTTCGTTGGAAGCTCTTCAAGCTAGTACTTTTCTATGAACCTCCCTCAATTAAAAGGAATCCTTCAGGTTTTTCCCAATTTTTTCAAGGTCCTTGAGGAATCCTTGAACAGAGGTATCTCATTGGCTGAAAACAATCTTCGATTTCCATTTAAAACCTAAGTTAAAAAACGAAAATGTTGGTTAAGGAAAGGAGAGTTTCAAGGAACGTTTACAAATGCGGGCCTACATCTTATAATCGAGTCTATAAGTCCGGCTTAATCTTAATTAAATTTTCAAAGCCCCCCCCCTTAAGAGAGTTAAAAGTTTTCAGGTGATCTGTTATCAATTTCAACGAACTTCCTAATCGTTTACAGTACCTCATTAAAGTTTCACTACGTCTTATCAAACTAGCGGCGACTTTTTTCCTAAGAAGTCGAATTTAACTGCGGTTCTTGGCTAAAAAGTAGCCTAAAAAAGGTGTTTTTCGTACAAAAAAAAAAAAAAAAAAAACCGGAAATAGGTAGCAGGTAGTTTCCTAGTTGTCAAACCGAAGTAAACGTTCAAAATTTTGCTCAAAAGATCGAATTTTTAATTCTTATGAAAAATCAAGTCTCATTTTGCGAAAAAGATGGTATTTATATTCTTGAATAAAGAAGATTTTTTTTCCGTCGCGTCGCATTTTTAGATGACACTTCTTTCTAATTATCACTATAAAGCTGGAAGCATTATGAACAAATTTTTCATACTTTCCTGTTTATTACGCCTTTTCCTCTCCCCTATTTTAAACGTTTAGGACGAAAAAAAAAAAAAGCGTCTTTTACCGTGAAAAACGTCTTTTTTCCCCTTACTTGGACCTTTTGTCCATAAACACAAAAAATAAAACTTCGGGAAATGGATTTGTTGAAGTCGAAACAATTTTTTAATCAAAGAACTTTCTTTATTACTTTTAACAGTCTTTCGATGACAAAAAAAAAAAAAAGAATGGTACAGCATTTTTAATGGTCGTTCAATTAAAGAGAGCTGAAACTCTTCCAGGAAAGTTGCAAGTGATTTTGCCAACTTGAGTGGAAAAAAAGTTAAAAAAAGTTACGTCAAAAGGTCTAAATTGAAGTTAAAATTCGTTAGTTTTAAGGCACAATCGTAATCACAATTATGGTTACCATTATACCTTATCAAGAATCATATTTTCCACTATGATTACGATTTTTAAAAAAAATTATTATTGTTGTAAAAAAATACATCAAAGGAAGGTTTTAATTTTTTAAAAATGATTTTATCAAAATATTATATTTTTTTAACGATCATTTGAGAAAATCTTTAAACTATTTTTTGAGAAAATTCAAAATTTTCCGAATATTTGAGAAAAACGAAATTGCCTATTTTAAAAGATTTATAATAAATTGTCATTTTTTTTTATAATTTTTAGAAAATCGTATTTTTTTTAACAATTTTTGAGAAAATCGTAATTTTTGAGCAAATCGTAATTTTTAACAATTTTTGAGGAAATCGTAATTTTTAACAATTTTGAGGAAATCGTAATTTTCAACAATTTTTCAAAAAATCGAAATGTTTAGCAATTTTGAGAAAATCGTAATTTTAACAATTTTTGAGCAAATCGTAATTTTTAACAATTTTTGAGAAAATCGTAATTTTAACAATTTTTGAGCAAATCGTAATTTTCAACAATTTTTCAGAAAATCGTAATTTTAGCAATTTTTGAGAAAATCGTAATTTTTAACAATTTTTGAGAAAAATCGTAATTTTTAACAATTTTTGAGCAAATCGTAATTTTCAACAATTTTTCAGAAAATCGTAATTTTTAACAATTTTTGAGAAAGTCGTAATTTTTAACAATTTTTGAGAAAATCGTAATTTTTAACAATTTTTGAGCAAATCGTAATTTTCAACAATTTTTGAGCAAATCGTAATTTTTAACAATCTTTGAGAAAGTCGTAATTTTTTCATACGACTTTTGGGAAAACTGATTTTTTTTTACCAAGCATCTTTTGAAAAAATAGCAGATTTCTTCTCCTAAAATTACTTTCTATTGCTTTGATTTGGAATTTTTCAAAAAATCATTAAAAAATTACTTATTGCCATTTTCTCAAATATTCATAAAAAATTAGATTCAAACTAAAAATATGTAGTAAAAAAATAAATTATGATTTTTCAAAAAATCTTTAAATCTTGATTGTGAAAACTTCAAATTCTGTTTTAAGCTTGCTATTAATTTCAAATGTTGTTAAAATACTCAGGTTTCTAGACATAAAGAATAATTTTTTATACGCTAAACTCTGATTTTCAAGCATATTAAGTTCTGGAGGAAAGAGATATCATTTTGCAATAAAAGGTTTTTTTCGACGTTTTATTTACAAAAAAACGATAGTGTTTGACTTTCAACGAGTGTTCATGTTTACACGAAAAAAAGGCCTCGGGGTCTAATAAGATGCATCGAGAAACAAAATGGAAAGAGTCATTTGAAATGGATTATAAACATTTTGACATCCCACAACTTTAATTGACCTTTAAATAGCTTTTTAATCCAGGAAACTATTTTTTTTTCCGGTGAAGCTGTCATTTAGAAAATGTTTCCCGTTTCCTGTAATTCTTTATTTGCACAGTTTGGTTGAATTTAGGCCCGTTTTGTGTACGCGGTAGGACGCAAAAACCCTGGAAACCATTAAAATTCTAATAGGCCTAATTCCGTCGCAGAAGGGTTTAATTTACACACGTAAAATAACATTCCTTACAACCTCAATGCACCGGGATCCTAAATAAATGCGGTCTTATTTATCCGAAGGACTTATTTCAATTATTATTATAATTAGAAAGTGGGGAGAATTCACTTATTTAAAGATTTACATCGTTAGTAGATTAACGTCGTCACTGAGGTGAGATTTTCTCCAACTAATTAGGAAGAGCTTTTACCTTGATAATATTCACATGTCTAAGCAAGGCGCTTTCATTTTAAAGTGACGTTCATCTCATTCATTTCTTGTCTAAAGATTTTAACTTGTCTGTCGGAGTATGTCTCGTTCCGGCAATTTATTCGTTTCTGTGTCTCCATGGAAAGGATCCTTTTTATAGAGTCAGAATTGCTAATAAATTTGAGGCACCCTTGAGGTTCCTTCCCTACCTTTTCTTTCCTTCCTCTGTCTCTTTCTAAAGCGAAGTTATTAGCTTTGTCCCAACCGCAGTTTGAAACTCCTGGAGCATGCCCAGAAGGATTTGGACGTCAAATTAGACGTCGTTTAAATCGTTTGTCCGTCAAATTTGACTGCGGTTGGAACAAAGCTTTTGGGACACACTGTATGTAGCAGTCTCAGGACCTTCCAGACCCCGTAGAGGAAAATTGATTTGTGATCTTTGCCAATCATGACGTTGTCTGTTGTGCCGTCCGTCCGTCGCCTGTTTTAGAGGGCGGCTTTACTGCAGAATTTTTCATCAAAGGCCATAGCGGGGGCGGGAATTTCGGCCCTTACTCCAACTTCGTCGAAAAATTCCAGAAAATTCCTCCCTCTGTCAATAGAAACTGACATAAATTTCAGATCAAAAGGCCGAACGGTTTTCGAGAAAAACGGGTTTATCCTTTTTAAGGAAAACTTCAAAATCTCGAGAACTAATGATTTCACAGAGCTCATTCTTTTTGCAAATTATTTAACATCTACAGACTCATCTTTCAAATTTTTATGAAATTTTCCCAAAAATTTCAAGCGTGATAAATTAATTTTATAACTTTTGAGAGGTCAGAAAAATCCTTCCGATTTTTCCAGGATCTTCCTTCTGTATTATCTTGAAATTACGAGTTTTTTTTTTTTTTTTTTTTTTTTTTTTTTTCAAAATTAGCGAAAAATGGTGGAGATATTTCTGTCAAAAATTCGGTTTTTCCGGAAGGCCTTACGTAATTTTCATCGGGTTTTCACCTAACTTTTACTTGAATTTAATGGGAGGGGGGGGGATGATACCTACCAGAAATTTTGGTTGCTAACGCCCGTTCAGTATAGCCTAGTCTGGCTGGGGCGGGCCCAGTGTTGGGCATAATCATAATTATAACTATAATCATAATCATAGTTATGATTATGATTATAATAATGAGTTTATGAGTTGTAATTATGATTATAATTGTAATCACAAACCTTAAATATATGACTATATTGCTTTATTCATAATTACTTACATTTTTTTACAATTTAAGAAAAAACTTAGAAAATTGTTTTAAAAAAAAATTCGAAAAATTTGAAAAAAAAAAAAAGGTTTTTAGATATTTTGTTGAAAAAAAAATGGATAACAAACTTAAAAATTTTTCGAAGATAAAGTCCTCTTTCTTTAAGTTCTCGTTATATTTCCCCTCCTTTATATGTACTTCCCCCTTCTTAAACTTATATGTACCTACTTCTCTACCATCCCAAAAATCTTAGATGGTGTCTTGTCCGATCTATTATCACTTCACTTTAATTCCTACCTTTGTGATAAACAACATGGGTTTGTTAAGGGGAAATCGACATCAACTAATTTATTAATTTATCGAGAGTTTCTTACTGGTTGCATCGAAAAAGGGTTACAGGTGGACGTTATTTATACGGACCTTGCGAAAGCGTTTGACTCGGTTGACCACAATCGTCTACTGTTTAAATTGAAATTTTTGGGCATCACTGGTGCACTCTATGATTGGTTCGAATCTTACCTAACCAATAGAAAATCTTATGTGGTTTTTCGGGGTCAGCTCTCGAGAGAATTACTGTTGTCTTCTGGTGTACCGCAGGGCTCTCATCTTGGTCCCATTCTGTTCTTGCTCTACTTTAATGATGTTTTCAGTTGTTGCTCTTCAGCTTCTATGCTAGCCTTTGCAGACGATGTTAAGCTTTTTAAATGTGTAAGTGGTTACTCTGATTGCTTGGCGTTAAATGATGATCTAACCGAGTTCTCCCGATGGTGTTCAGAAAATGGGCTTAGATTAGAGGTGTCCAAATGTATGGTAATAAGTTTTGGTCGAAAGAAAAGTCCGATAACCTTCAACTATTCAATTTCCAGTCAAAGTATTGCAAGAGTTACCTCAGTTCGGGATTTGGGCGTAATATTTGATGAACAAGTTACTTTTGGTCCTCATATCGAGAATGTCATCTCAAGGTCTTACAGAATGGTCGGTTTTATAAGACGATCAACCCAGGACTTTAAAAATGTTCAGACTGTTCGTTCTTTGTACTTCGCTTATGCTCAAAGTTTGTTTGACTATGCATGTGCTGTCTGGCAGCCCTATCACGTTTATCAGGTTAAGGAGCTGGAGCGTGTTCAGAGGTCTGCGCTCAAGCATCTGTGCTACATTGAAAGGAAAGGGATTTATTTTGATAGTAAAACTATTGATCAGTGGCGATCACACTTCCATATGCTGGCCCCGTCCGCACGGATGGATTATCTAAACGTCTCTTTGATTTGGAAACTTATTAATAATAGGGTGAATTGTAGTCAGTTACTTGAAAAGATAGCCTTTCATGTCCCTAATAGAAATCTTCGAAAAAAAAAATTGTTTGCCGTCCAATATCATCGCACCGGGTATGGGCAAAATCTTTCATTCTCCAGGCAATTATGTACGTTCAACAATCTAGAATCAAAACTTGACATTGACCTCTTTACTCAGAGTCTCCCAGCCATCAAACGGAACATAATGAATCACTTTCTGAATAAATAAGTAGACACTATCCTTTTGATGTGAATTTGGTTTACTAATTGTAAAATTTTTTTTTTTTTTTTTTTTTTTTTTTAAATTGTTGTTTTTTTTATTTTTTTATATAGAATTTTATTTTTGGTGTTCAGAGGTAGTATTTCTATGTCCTTTTGGGTTTTATTATATACATATGTTATTCCTGTTGCTGTTACACCTATTGTTATACCTGCACAACTTGTAACCTTAATTATTTATTTATATAATAATGTACATATTTTCTATTTTTATATCTGTTTATATATATTTTATATTTAAGTTTAATTGCAATTGTTTAAGCACTATTTGGGCTAGCCCCGTAACGTGTAAAACTAAATAAATAAATAAATAAACGTCTCCTCCGTTATACTTCCCCCTCCTATATTGTTCCTTCTCCTTAAGGAAGTTTTCGTTAGAAGCTAGTACATTTACTAGAATAGTACTTTTACTAGAATTTTTGTGGGGGGGGGGGGGGGGGCTTATATACATAATAGGTATACCAGAAATTTTGGTAGCTTACGCCCGTTCCGTATAGCCTGAGCAAAGTCCTAATTTTTTCAACCTTGTTTTATTCATTACCTACTCAAAAGACAACCATTTTTTTCTCCCCAATCTCTTTTTTAAGAACACTAAAAAAAAACTTTCAGGTGAATAATCTAATTTCCGGAGTCCGGTGTCAGCCAGAAGAGCGAAGTTTTAATCCCGGAGATTAGGAAAATTCCAGATTAAGATCCTGAAGGTAATTTAAATTGAAGATGGCACAGGATTTTTCTTTATCATTCATAATTAAATTTAGAGTTCCTTCAAGACCACTGCCTTATAGATAAGGCCTTTACAGCGCCGGCAATATGAAACCAACTTTTAGCTATAAAGGACTTTATTTTTTATTTTTTGTAGATAAAAAATCGTTATCACAATAAAAAATAAAATTACGATTATACCCTACTCTGATTTCCACAGCCCTTTGTTTTCAACGGATTGTTCATTTTTCATAAACTCTTTTATATTAAATTCAATAAATTATACCAGATAAACAATGCTTGAAGTCTTTGGTAGGATGGTAAACAACACAATTAATACAATAACGTTCGTTAATCCACACGATATACTACAGTAATAGATAAATTACCTTAATTAAGGAAAACAGATTCGACACTCATGTTAAACTAATTAGTTCAAAATATCCGGCAGATTCGTTAATCAGCAAAATCGTAGTTTAAACGGCCCATATTTTATATTAAATGTTGAAAGTAGTACAGCTGCCACTAATGTCCAGCTGACTAATTCGTGCCCCTTAAGTAATTTTAAATTTCCTTCTCTAGATTCCATTTTCTTGCCCTTTTTTATGGATTTCCGACATGTTTAGAACACTCAGGAGAAATTAGAAGGAAATCTGAACCTTTCGGTAATTGAACGTAAATTGACGGAGTCTCAACTTACGTTTTTTTTTCGCCCCGCTCATTTAAAAATTTATAAAAACCTTGTTTAACAAGAACAATTTTGTTTAAAAAAAATTATCGGTTAAAAAAGTGGGTCTTCTTTTTTTAAAGACATGATAAACAAGAAAACAACATTAATGTCTGGATGCCTAAGGGCGGAAACGTTTAACTGTCAATATAAACTTTAAGTTTAGAGAAAACATAAAATATCCATTTAGTACGGGGAAAAAATTTAACATCCTCTAAATTCTGCATCGTTGAGAATTGAAATCTTTCGATACCTGGAAACCCCATTAAATCACTTAAAATCCGAAGAGATCAAAACTTGTGCGAAAGTTTTTTTTTCTGACGAAAACTATCAAAAAGTCTGAAACCCGACGAGAACTTCATCAAAGTAGGGCAAAGCAATAGTTTTTCATCCTTAATATCGAAAATAAAATGATCAGTAGGTAGAAAAAATGAATGCCTTCGCCCAAACAGGCCACACAGAACGGGGGTGAGTTGCCAAAATTTCTACCTTCTATCTCGGCAATTTTACGAGATTTGAAAAAAAGCTCCCATCATTTATTTAAAGAATAAAACGAAGGGAAGTCCTGTAAAAATTGGGTAAAAAGGCTGTAAAAGGATAAGAGGCATTTTGGTGAAGTTGAAAATTACAATTTTTTATATTTTTTTTTACAAATATTGGGCTACAAAATGAAACTCGGCTAAAATCTACAAAATTCAAATTTACCCTGTGGCTGAGTTTCATTTTGTACACCTAATAAATAAAAATTGTAGGAAATTTAATTCTCTATAAATTTGTACTTAATTATTTTTTTCTAGGATGCACCATTTTCGGGAAATAATTTTTTTTTAAATAAATTTATCTTGAAAACAGTGCGTCCTAGAGAAAAAATGAATAGAATAAAAATTAAAGAGAATTAAATTTCCAACAGATTTTATTTAGTGCATTTTTTCAATATGTGTAACGGTTTACGATTTACAAGCCTTTAAAAATTAACCTTCTTAATGGTTATACTTCAATAACCTTCTTACATGGAGAAGGTCAACTTTTGATGGACTTTAACGCCTAAAATGTTCAAAATTTTGAAAAATGAACTACTAGGTGTACAAAATGAAACTCGGCTAAAATCTACAAAGTTCAAATTTACCCTGTGGCTGAGTATCATTTTGTACACCTAATAAAATTAATTTTCAACTTCACCACTCAATATTTTATTGCGAAAATCAGTTTAAAATTCAGAAATTTTGTCTAAAATACTGTTCTACCACCTCGAAAAATTGATAAAAAAATTATGAGAGGATTATCCAAAAAATTAATTTGGAGTCGCCACCTTGAAGGGAACCATTGGGGGGGGGGGGGGCGCGTGAAGCCGGAAAAATTGACGACGGCCGGCCGGCACTACAGACGAACTCGGTACCAATCAGTGCCATGGAGGGTATCACAATAACTTCTCTTTTTGTAAGTTAAAACACGATTAAAGGGTTGGAATGTTCCTGTTTGCTTATTCAAAATACCCTCCACATTATCCGGGATGTCAACCTTGAGCTTAAAAAACACTTAGGCCCGTTTTCCGTAATCTCCCTCCGCCCCGCCCCGTCTCTTGACAATGTTTTTTTTATAAAATGAAAAATAGGCGTAAAGTTGGGTTTTATTTCCTGTCCTAAAATTCTATGGGCCGGAAAACAAAAAAGTTCTTGTTCGACTTTAAATAAAGTCTAAAATTCAAATAACGCGAGAAAATCGGATCAAAAGTGAGGGCATGAAGTGTTCAGGATGTTAAGCCGATTTCTACACTTTTTTAAATGAAAACTTTTAGATATAAAAAGATTGAATAGAAGTTTTGTTTAATTGAATCAGCAGAAACCGCGGAAACCCTCATGTACACTTGCGGTCCCGAAAGTTGTCAAACTTTAACTTAGTTACTAAACAATCTCAGTTCTTTATTCTCAATTTAAATCATTTTTAAATTTTAGCTTTTTTTGTAAAAAGGAAAAACATGACAAAAATGTGTCTGGTGACGTCATTGCCAGGTTATGGGCTTGAAATGCTAATGGAGGGTCTGAATAACAACGGAACTTAAGCCGATAAAAACACGTAACTGCATAATGACGTCATTGAATACGCCCAGTCCTGCTATTTGCTGATACCGTTTTGTTTTTATTTTTAGGCGGAGAGACGTATAAATGGGTGAAACTTGAAATCAGGATTATTTAAGGTAAGATTTCAGCATGTAGAGGGGCGAAAAAAATTTCTGTTTATCAACCCCTTTTTTCCGACCGTTTGCTTTTACTCGACCATCAAAAAAGTCCCTTGGAACATGTTTTTGTTGTGAAGTGTTTTGTAAACTTTTCTTTTTCATACTTTTTTTGTTTATTTTTTTAATTTCCACTAGGCTGGCAATTAAGGATATGGGGACAAATTTAATTATCAGGAAGAAAAAAGTAATGGTTTGAAGAGCTTCCAACGAAAACTTCCTTAAAGAGAAGTAACAATATAGGAGGGAGAAGTATTAAAGAGGGGAAGTATAACGGAGGGGGAAGTATAAAGGAGGGGATGTATAACGGAGGGGGAAGTATAAAGAAGGGGAATTATAACGGAGGGGGAAGTATAAAGGAGGAGAATTATAACGGAGGGGAAGTATAAAGAAGGGGAATTATAAAGGAGGGGGAATTATAACGGAGGGGAAAGTATAAAGAAGGGGGAAGTATAACTGAGGGGGAAGTATAATCGAGGTGGAAGTATAAAGAGGAGGAAGTATAACGGAGGGGTAAGTACCATATAACTGAGGGAGAAGTATAACAGAGGGAGAATTATAACGGAGGGGGAAGTATAAAGTAAGGGGAAGTATAACGGAGGGGAAGTATAACGGAGGGGAAAGTATAAGGGAAAGGCAATTTTTTTTTTTTCAAAAAATTCAATTTAGAAATAATGGGCCCTTTGGCCTAGGGATGTGCCTCTCGTAATGGGTTGAAGTATGAAATATCTCCCTACTAAAAAAATTATAATAAAAAAGTGGCGATTTTTTTACACCAAAAATTCGTCAAAAATATAAGGAGTAATTGGTGAAAATCGGACCTACGGTTCGGCCGCAGCGAATTTTTTAAAATTTCAAACAGACATATTATCTCTGCCATTTTATTGAAATTCAAAAATTGCCCTCGTTAGTTTCTTCTTCATCGGCTATAGAAATTTTTGTGAAAATTTTGTGAAAATCTGATGAAAACTGTGGCCGTAAAGTGTTCCGGAAAAGTGCTACGGACGGACGGCCGGCTCCACAGACAAAGTTGAGATTTGACCCTCCGGGGTCTGGAAGACCCCTCCCCAAAAACCCGACGTGGAGGGTACCACAATAACTTCTTTAAGGAAGTTAAAATAAAAGTCTTTCGCCGTCAAGTTCCACCTCAAAAATCAATTTCCTCAATCAAAAAGATTGGTGTTGTCCTAGATTGAAGTGATTTTTTTCTTTCGATATAAAGAAAAAATAGGTTTTTTTTTTTATTTTGGAGAAAACGTTATTATTCAACCACTTTTGCTGATAAAATTGGATCCAGTCAGCTTCCTTCGATTTATTGTCCCTTAAAAAGACGAAAAAACATCAAATGCGAAAGACGTTTTTCGATTACCCCTAAACCTTATTTTTATGTATAATTTTCTTAAAAGGTTAGATTGTTAAACTAATTTATAATTGGATATCATTTGAAACGGAAATCTGTGCGATTTTCATCTGCTTTTAACTGGCGATTATAATTTAATCTCTGTTGAAAATTATGGAAAGGACCTCCCTATAGCGATTACACAAGAATGTTAAATCTTTTTTACTTTTTTTTTTTTTAAAAAGGAGCTTTCTCTCTTAAGCCTTTCTTGATTAAGTCAATTTAAAACTTTCTAGAATTAATTTTTGCCCTTTGTCTCTTTAGAAGGATGGGGAGGTTAAAAATCAATTACTGAAATTAAAAATAAAATCTTGTGCCAAACTCATGTTTTTAGACAGAAATTAAAAAATAACTCAAGGATTTATGAAAATTAATTTTGTTTTTTAAAAAGTTTCCGCGTGAAGATTTGTCTTTGTAAGTTTAGGGTCGAACTCCCGAAAGTCGGCCATATGTCAACTCGGTTTCAACAAGTTGGAGCGGTCGAAAACGAACTTGGAAGAACGATTTCCACCCAACGCCCCTCAAGCTACTTACGTCCCATAAGGATAAGTTGAAGATAAATATTTAATGGGTTACAAACAGCAAAGTTACAGTCTATCGTTTCCGTCTTTAATTTCGTTAATTGAGTCAACAAGAAAAGAGGATGTTTGCTGGAATTTTCGATTGTAACTGAGGAAATAAAAGACAAATGAGAAGAACTGAGAATACTCGTATGAGGTGGAAATTTTATTTGAAATCTGACGTTACGAGTTTTTCTTGGAGTTTTTTGACCAAAAAAGTGAGGAAAGCGCCCCTCATTCACCAAAAACCCTAAGGAAAACTACTATCCTCCAATTGGGCTGAAAAAAGCACCAAAAAATTTGGTATTAGAGGTTTTTTTCAGCACAATCAAAGGTCGAGCACCCGAGGAAAACAAACTCCCCCATAATCTGGTTATAAGGTTGTCGGGAAAACAGGGAAGGATGTAGATGCAAGCCGGAAAACTATGAAATCTCGCCGTCTTCCGACGTTGGGCCGAGGAATAAAACACTTCTTCACTTTACTCACAGTCTTTTATTCAGAACAAGAACCACATTTACCAATTACTTAGTACACAGGGAGAGGATGCACCTTATGGAGACACTTACAGTGTTACCCTCTTCTCCCTTAAACCAAAAAAATATTCCAATTCCCGACTAGGTTTTAACTTCCTTAAAGAAGTAATTGTTTTACCCTCCTTGTCGGGTTTTTGAGAAAAGGGTCTTCCAGACCCTGAAAAGTGAAATCGATAATGGATCTATACCGATCTCAACTTTGTCTATGGTACCGGCCGGCCGTCCGTAGCATTTTTCCGGAACACTTCCCGGCCCTAGTTTTCATCAAATATTCTATCTCAATCGATGAAGAAGAAAGTAACGAGAGAGATTTTTTAATTTAAAAAAAGGCGGAAATATACACTTTTGAAATTTTAAAAAACTGCACTGCGGCCGAACCGTTGGTCCGATTTTCACCAAATTTTCACGAAATAATCCATATACGTATTTTTTACGAACTTTTAATGTACAAAAATTTTTTTAGTAGGGAGAAATTTGATTCTTCCACTCCTTGCGAGAGTGACATCCCATGGGCAGAAAGCCCATTATTTCTACCTTGATATTTTGAGTTTGAATTTTCGGAAAAAGAACAGAAAATTTTTGGAAAAAAAATTCGAAAAACTGAGAACTTCTTTTGAAAAAAAAAAAGATAAATAACTTGGAAAATTTTTTAACAAAAAATCCCCTTCTAAAACCTCATACTCCTTAAACCTCCCCTCCTTAATACTTCCCCTCCTTAGTTCTTCCCCTCCTGTCGAAAAGTTCCAGGCAAAAAATTTTCGGAAAAAAAAATTGGAAAATATTTTGAAAAAAAAAACCCCTGCAAATTGAAAAAAACTCCTTTGTAGTTTCCCCCCCCCCCCGTTATAATTCCCCTTCTTTACACTTTCCTCTCCGCTTTACTTCCCCTCCCTTATACTTCCCCTCCCTTATACTTCCCCTCCTATATACTACCCCTCCTATATTTTACTTCTCTTCCAGGAAGTTATCGTTGGAAGCTCTTCAAACTAGTACTTTTTTTCTTCAATCGGAGGCTTACATTTTTTTGGGAGTTTTTCGGCCAAACAACCGAGAAAATCGTCCTAAAATGCGGTTAAATTATAGTTTTCCTTCCAAAACATCAAGAACGACACCCAAATATCCAATAGAAAGGATTTTTAGGCCCTAAAAGTTGAAGAAAAACGCCTGAAAACCCTTAGAAAATAAGACGGAAACTCCATTTTAATAAAAAGACGTAAGAAATTAAATTAAACTGTTTCAAACTTAAACTTTTTGAAAATTCTTCACATAAACCATGATAAACTGTGTCCTTTCCTTATTTACGCTTAGAATTCCAAGATGTTTCTCACTAGCTTGATTTAGTGCTTACATGGGACGGCAAAACTAATTACATATGCCATAATTGGAGCTAAACAGTCCTTTATTAGAGATTTTAAACAAGATAGTCATTTTATAATTAAAATAATAATTAGTTTCTATGTTGTTGAACCTAATTTAAGCACTTGTATTTATTAAAACGATTATTAAAAAATAAACAAATATTAGTGAAGTGTTCAATTTTAAATGATTTCTGATGAAAAAAATTTCCTGACCATTAACTGGAGAAAAAAAAAATCTTTTTCTCGATATTTATAGAAAGAGAAGAAAAGATGTTTTGGAGTTTTTTGATTAGTTTTTTTTTACTTCTTCTTCAATATATTGAAAAATAAATCAATTAATCTTTATCTTAAAATCCTGTTTATTTTCCAATATCCAATTTGGCGTCAAAATTGGGAAAAACCCCCCGACCTATCCAATTTGATAAATTTCCAATTTTGACATCCACCGATGGGCTGTTCAGAAACCTTATTTCATTCTACGTGTAAACGAAGCCTCAAATGAAAAAGAAGAAGAAGAAGGGGAAAAAAGGAATATCGACTTCTAAGTAAATATTTAACGTTTAAGATTAAAATCTCGCCAAACTTTATCGGTGAAAAAGGCTTTTATTAAGTCCTCCAGCTTATTTATAACAACATCTACCAGAAATATTTAAACTTCAGGTTAAATAATGAATGCGCGTGTGAAATATCACTTAGGCCGTCAAAGGTTGAAATTCAAGAGCGTTATGTCCTCTAATTAGCAGGCTTTGTCCTAATAATGGATTAAATTACACGGATTCGAAGTTAATATTTTACTGGGAATTACGCAAAAACAGTGGGCGGCAAACCTATTCTTTGATATGGGATAAACAGGAGTTATAAACGAAATTTTAAAATAATTCGTCTTAATTAATCCCTGCTAATGAATCTAATTTATTAAAAGAGTTTCCAATTATCGAGAGGGTAAGTAGGTAGGCTAATTTACTTCCATTGATCAAAAAAAGTGTTTTATGCGTTAAAATAAGCTGCAAGAAATATTACCTTTTCTGATGAAAATACGTGTCGAATTTTTCCTATTTCGTTTTTAATATCGAAAAATTTTTTGAACCCCCCCAACTCTCTTTTATTAAATCAAAAGTAACAGACGCCATGGAGTAATAAATGGGCGAGAAGTACCGAGGACAAAATCTAATTTTTCAAAAGAAAACGGTCGTGAGCGGAATTGTAAACGAGCTTATGAATGTGAGAAGTAACTGAAAGGGCACGCGATGAAATATGAATTAGCATTAAGGTTTATTTGAAACGAAATTGAAAGTATATCCTCAATTTTTCTGAATGTTTTTATTTCGAAATAAAACATAAATACAGCTGGCCCTGACTCCCTACAGTGGAAAATTTTTTTTAAACTATCGTAGTAGAAATTAAAAGTTTGATGAGCTTCTAACAAAAACTTCCTTAAAGAGAGGGAGCAATATAGGGGGGAAGTATAACAGAGGAGAAGTTTAAGGCGGGGGAAGTATTAGGAGGGAAATTATAAAGGAGGCGGAAATATAAAGGAGGAGCAAGTATAAAGGAGGGGGAAGTATACAGGGTGTCCGGAAACACATGGCAAGCGTCAGGGAGAGCGTTAAAAAGTGGTTTTACGAAAAAAAGTTAAATGTAAACCCCCCTTAATTTAAATCAAAGAATTTGATGGTGGGGTTTAAAATCCGCCTGGATATACAGGGTGTCCCAGACACAACCTAACTTCGTTATTTCAAATGAGAACCCCTATTTTTATTTCAGATTCGTAATCTACGCAAAATTTCAAGTAGATTTGAGTACTCATATGACAATTTTGGACAACTTTTAAAAAATGTCAAAATTTAGCGTTTTTTGCGCTAAAATCCGTTAAAATTGACCTAGGAGACTCGTTTTTTTTTTTAATTCCACTTATTTTTTCCCGAAGAATCCAACTGTCTCAAATTTGAGCATCTTCGCATTCTGCATCACGAGATTTCGTCGCTAATGGCCTTTTTTCAAGTTTAACTCCAAATTCCATACTTCAAAAATGGAAATTAGCGATTTGTTGACGGAATTTTAATTTTTGATGCATAAACACAAAAGACGCTGTAGCTCTTTCAAAATTTGTGGTCCGAAAGAAAAATTCCTTTCAACAAGTGCTAATTTTCATTTCTGAACTAAAAATTTGGGTTCTAACTTGAAAAAAGGCCATTAGCGACGAAATCTCGTGATGCAGAATGCGAAGATGCTCAAATTTGAGACAGTTGGATTCTTCGGGAAAAAATAAGTGGAATTAAAAAAAAACGAATCTCCTAGGTCAATTTTAACGGATTTTAGCGCAAAAAACGCTAAATTTTGACATTTTTTAAAAGTTGTCCAAAATTGTCATATGAGTACTCAAATCTACTTGAAATTTTGCGTAGATTACGAATCTGAAATAAAAATAGGGGTTGTGTCTGGGACACCCTGTATGTCCAGGCAGATTTTAAACTACACCATCAAATTCTTTGATTTAAATTAAGGGGGGTTTACATTTAACTTTTTTTCGTAAAACCACTTTTTAACGCTCTCCCAGACGCTTGCCATGTGTTTCCGGACACCCTGTATAGGAGGAGGAAGTATAAAGGAGGGGATCTTCAAGGAGGGGGAAGTATAAAGGAAGGGACGTTTAAGAAGGGGTATTTTTTTTAATTTTCGAAGTTATTTTGCTCGAATTTTTTTAAATTTTAATTTGTCAGCTTTTTTGAATTTTTTTTATCAAGGTAGAAATAATGGGCTTTCTGCCAAGGGATGTCACTCTCGCAAGGTGTGGAAGTATCAAAGGTCTCCCCCCAAAAAAAACTTTTTTTTTACTTCAAAAATTCGTAACAAAAATATAAGGAGTATAGGTGAACATTTTGTAAAAATCGGACCAACGAGAACGGACCAAAATTTCAAAAAGATTTATTCGTTCTGAAGAGAGACCACAAAATCCGTGGATAAATTGGTTAGGCAACTCCTCGAGAGTTGGCCCTGTAAAGAGCGCCACGGCAATATGGCTAGAGCCCCCGCCTGGCTCCCCCCCCCCCCCATTGATGGCCCATAAAGCTAAACCAAAAAAGAAGAATCCACCAATGAGGAAGAAGGCCTCTTGCTCATCGGTTAAACCCATTCTTCTTTCTTAAAAAAAAAAAAAAAAAAAATTCAAAAAGACATATCTCCTCTATATTTTCGAAATTCAAAAATCGCTCTCTTTACTTTTACCCGACATGGAGGCTAAAACAATAACTTTTTTAAATCTTCGCCCAGGTAGGCCACACGGAACGGGCGTGAGCAGCTAAACATTTCAACCTACTATAAAAAAAAATTGTTTCCTATACTTCCTTAAAGAGTTATACTTCCCTCTCCGATATACTTCCCTCTCCTTTATACTTCCCCCTCCGTTACACATCTGTAATAAAATAAAAAGAAAGAGTAGTTGTTTGGGGGGTAGCTGATAATAAAATATATAATAAGATAAATGTTATATAATAAGATAAATTGTAGTTATAAAGTTATAAGAATATTTAGGTAGGTAGTATGTAATTGGGGGGGAAGGGGACTTTAATCTTTGTATCGGACTTACCGCTGAGGGAGCTGAGCGATGATGGTAGCTTGACCGAGATCCGTCAACAGGCCTCGATTTTCAGTAATTTCCATCCGACGAGGGATCTCTCCCCACTCCAAGGGATTCTTTATTTTCCGGGAAGGCATCTGATTGCTGACCCGGCATTTGATGGACTTTATAGTTTTTATAACTATTTCACCGGGTCACCAGAGCCTCCCTTGAAGAATCCCAAATAAGAGGAGAGACAGGGGGAGATTGGAGATTTTGGTCCATTTTAATCATTACATATTCTTTCCTTTATACTTCCCCGTCCGTTATAATTCCCCTCCTTTATACTTCCTCCACCGTTATAATTCCCCTCCTTTATACTTCCCCCTCCGTTATAATTCCCCTTCTTTATACTTCCCCCTGCGTTATACATCCCCTCCTTTATTCTTCCCCTCCGTTATACTTCCCCTCTTTAATACTTCTCCCTCCTATATTGTTACTTCTCTTTAAGTAAGTTTTCGTTGGATGCACTTCAAACTTCTACTTTTTTTCCCACCCCTAGAATTAGAAAATTAGACAGTAACATCGCGAAAACGAAACAATCATTTTAAATAAAATTAAAAGACTTGCATAACAAAATTTTTAACTAGATAACTCGGATTTTAGGGAAAAATATAGTCGATATGCGGTATTTTAAAAATTTTCACTTATAAATTATGAGCAGTCAAATCAACTAGAAATTTTGGCCTAGATCTTGGCCACACTGCCTCCTGTGCATTGGTTAGATTACAAATCTGTGGCCCTCATTTTAAGTATCGAAGTTAGGGTTGCTCTGGAGCACCCTGTAAGTCAGATCAAAAAAGCGATTATGCAAATTGGTTCCCCTAAAAATTTTAAGGTTACAGTATTTTTTCGTCTGGTGAAAAATCTAGAAGATAACCGCTTCAGTAGATGACCTCTTTTTTAAATAGAAGATCGGAGAGTAAATGAAGAATTTTTATGAAATTCGTCCCCCGGACGTAGTTTATATAATATTTATTGAGAAATACATTGACTTTGTATTCTCTAGACATAGAGAGGAACGTGACGGCCATATCTGCCCTGGGTATTATGTAGGGAGGGAGATAAAACATAGATTTTAATAGAAACGTGGTCGATCCTGCTAAAGACCCGCACGACCATTCAATTTTCTTGATAATCAGTTTCCTCTGGATCGCAATGAGGGTCACGTGGAAAACGGGGCCGAGCAATCCCCCCCCCCCCCTCCAACTTTCGAGTAAGCCCTCCCACGGATTCGGGGATTTCGAAACCCGGAAAAAGACGGAGACGTAATCAATTACGAATTTCTCGACCCGTTTTTCTTTAATTAACGAGATTTAAATTTAGAGCTCTTTTTCCGTTTTACTTCTTTCCTTTAATTCAATTAAGATTTATCTTTTACTTGGATGAATAACGATACTCTTGGAAAAGAAATTTATTGTATTTTTATGTACCTAAGTTTTAAAAATGTTTACCAAATGACCAGTGGTCTTTTAACTTCCTCAAAGAGAAGTTATTGTGATACCCTCAATGTAGCGGTCCCCGTAAAATGACCTTTCTGACGTCGTAGAGGAAAACTGGTTTGTGATTTTCTCCGATCATGGGTTTGTCTGTGGTGTCGGCCATCCGTCGCATTTTTCCAGTATAGTAGGGAGAAATTTGAGTTGTTCTCGCCCGTTTCGTTTGGCCTGGAAGGGCGAAGACTTTAATTTTTCTACCTTGATAATTGATTTCTTTTTTCCCATATTAGGGACGAAAACTCGGCGGTACTTGTGAGTTTACGATCCCAAAACAACGCACAGGCGCGAGCCAACAGGGCGAAGCGCATGCGTATATTTTTATTTCCCGCGTTTTTTCAAAAATTCATCTTTGAGATGTGCCTAAATTCAAGCTAGTTTGATGACACGAGGGGGTTTATTTTTTCCTCTCGCTAGAAAAGCTCGTGTGGAGAGGGGAAAAAAAATTAAACGAGCCCTCCTTGTGAAAGGAAAAAAAATTCAACTCATCGTGTCTCAAACTAGTTTGAATTTAGGAAAATTTCTAAGATGAATTTTTGAAAAAATCAGGAACTAAAAATACTTGCTTGCGCATGCGTGTTACCCTTGGTTGTGGTATCGTGAGTTTACGATACCAAAACAACGCGCAGGCGCGAGCCAACAGGTCGAAGCGCATGCGTATATTTTTATTTCCCGCGTTTTTTAAAAAATTCATCTTTGTGATGTGCCTAAATTCAAGCTAGTTTGATGACACGAGGGGGTTAATTTTTTTCATCTCGCATGAAAAGCTCGTGTGGAGAGGGGAAAAAAATTAAACGAGCTCTCCTTGTGAAAGGAAAAAAAATTAAACTCATTGTGTTATCAAACTACATAATTTAGGAAAATTTTAAAGATGAATTTTTGAAAAAAACGGGAACTCAAATACTTGAAAGCTTGCGCATGCGCGTTGCCCTTGGTTGTGATATCGTAAACTCACATGTACTTGTGAGTTTAACATACCAAAACATGCAGGCGCGTGCCAACATGGCAACGCGCATGCGTGTATGTTTAGTGACCGCGTTTTTTTAAACACTGCAAATTTTCAAAAAGGCAAAATTTTCAAAGTTAATTTTTCAAAAAACGCTGGAACTAAAAAGAAGAAAATTCCCGTAGGGGAAGGGTCCAGATTTGTAGTTTCTTGTGTTAAGAAGGATAAAGTAATGAAACTATTGTTAGTTCATGTTCTCACGGAGCAAACTCCTAAACTAGATTCTAATGAAAGCATCACGTGAGGACGAAAACATGAAGAACCTAACACCACGCTATCCTCTAAGTTATAGATCATTACCTTGTCATCTCAATTTACATAAGACCAGATTTCCCCATCTCATAAAAAACCGTCCATATAATTTCTTTTAATTGTAAAGCCTTAGAAGAAAAGGTTCAAACTGAGCCATTCACCATAATGCACGTTTAGGGATTAAGGGAATACCGTAAAACTTTTTTAAAGACTTTTTCTATCGACGGGGAAATGCTATTTTGCATAGAAGATAATTAATTATAGGATCTTTAGGATGAAAAAAGTGAAGCCCAGCGCTAATGGTTATTTGGATCGGTTTAATTATTTTCAGTCAGCCTGAAAATTGATACGTCAGTAGGTGTTCGAGGTGTCTCGTCCCTCATATTAGCTATTAACCATCTAATAACCGAGTTACCGGTAATCTATCGCTAATCTCAGTTCAATATGTTTGTGAGCCTGACGCTATCATAATATTACTATTCTATGTTCTGTTTATTCAAAATAGAAACAATTTTGAGTCTGCAAACTTCGCCTTCTACAGTGAGTTAGGACCTACTCCAACACCCCGCCGCCGCTGACTAAAGCCCAAGCGGAAGAAGAAACGTGTGGGCCGAATTCCAGTAACTGTAGGAGGGATGATGATGGCAGCATGGTCTTTCTATGCTCAGGGGAAACTACCTTCATCTGGGCAAACCACTCCTCACCCTGGAGGAACTCCAAGGTACGGCCTTCTGGAAAGGAAGAAGAAGAAGAAGTTGATGGCAGCATAGTCTTTCTATGCTCAGGGGAAACTACCTTCATCTGGGCAAACCACTCCTCACCCTGGAGGAACTCCAAGGTTCTGCCTTCTGGAAAGGAAGAAGAAGATGATGGTGGCAGCATAGTCTTTCTATGCTAAAGGGAAAGTACCTTCATCTGGGCAAACCACTCCTCACCCTGGCGGAACTTCAAAGTACTGCCTTCTGGAAAGGAAGAAGATGAAGATGATGATGGTGGCAGCATAATCTTTCTATGCTCAGGGGGAAGTACCATCATCTGGGCAAACCACTCCTCACCCTGGCGGAACTTCAAGGTACTGCCTTCTGGAAAGGAAGAAGAAGATGATGGTGATGGTGGCAGCATAGTCTTTCTATGCTCAGGGGGAAGTACCATCATCTGGGCAAACCACTCCTCACCCTGGCGGAACTTCAAGGTACTGCCTTCTGGAAAGGAAGAAGAAGATGATGGTGATGGTGGCAGCATAGTCTTTCTATGCTCAGGGGAAACTACCTTCATCTGGGCAAACCACTCCTCACCCTGGAGGAACTCCAAGGTACGGCCTTCTGGAAAGGAAGAAGAAGAAGAAGTTGATGGCAGCATAGTCTTTCTATGCTCAGGGGGAAGTACCATCATCTGGGCAAACCACTCCTCACCCTGGCGGAACTTCAAGGTACTGCCTTCTGGAAAGGAAGAAGAAGATGATGGTGATGGTGGCAGCATAGTCTTTCTATGCTCAGGGGGAAGTACCATCATCTGGGCAAACCACTCCTCACCCTGGCGGAACTTCAAGTTACAGCCTTCTGGGAAAGAGAACACAGGGGAAAGAGAAATCTATTGTACCTGATACCTGCAATTGTTTGTTTAAATTTGAAAAAGAGAGGAAAGAGTTTTTTTAGGTGAAGGATTAGTGGCTCAAGCGTTTTTTTCAAATGTCATCCCCATAATGGCTTCTCTAATCCGGAGTGAAATCCGGGGGTTTTATCCGTGCAGATACTCGAAAACAATAAAAAGCGAGCGGATGTTTATCACTTGAAGGAAACTCTATTTGAATTCAGGATTGTGAAATTTCTCTCTTTACACGAGAGGGGATTTATCCGTTTTCAAACGCTTCTCTGGCTTCCATTCCCCCGGCCACACGCGTGTTTGGCGTCTACCGTTTTATTTGACAACCAGTCTGCTTTCTTATCTACCCCTTCGCTTTCACTTCCCCACTTTCTACGTTATTAAATGTCAAACCGTACAGGTGTAGTGAAAGAAACTTTATATGTTTCGACTCCTTGGGGTTTTTCAGACTCGGAAATATTTTTAGGTGCTGTAAATAAATTGCTTTCAGGCCATTTCTCAGTTGGCCACAGTTCCACAAATAAAGGAAGTTTCACCCTCGAGTTTCGACCCCTTTAATTGTAAAAAGATCACTAAAAGCAATTTATTTTACTCAGTCAACAAAAGTTTTTTTTAATCAACGAAACATCAGACGTTTTTCTTATCAGTTAAAAAAGCATTTATTTGCTGTCTCCAACGGAATGGGAAAATTTCAAAAAAAATTTTTTGTTTACTTCTATAATTAACATGCTCAAAGACTTTGTGACCCTTGGGTCAGCAAGCGCAGTGTCATCAAAATATAGTCCTATAGGGTGGATGAGTGAAGCCGCGCAGGAAAGAACTGCGTCAGCTATCACATTTTTGAACCGTTTTTCACCAAATTTTTACACAATCTTCCTAAATAGTTAAACAAAATTTAACGAGAGCGATTTTTAAATTTTGAAAAAATGGCGGAGATAAGTCTGTTTAAAATTTTTAATTTTCCGGAACACTTTACCGCCACAATTTTCACCCGATTTGTACAAAATTTTCACTCCATCTTCCTCAGTTGATGAAGAAAAAAGTGACGCAGGCGATTTTTGAATTTCGAAAAAATGGCGGAGGTCTGTTTGAAATGTTAAAAGTTGCGCTGCGGCCGAATCATTATTCCGATTTTCACCACATTTTCAACAAATTATCGCGTTCTAAACACCGGCTATTTAATTTTTGTCAATTTTGAGTTAGGCATTGTTGATGAAGGTAAATTTTGTGGAGAATCGAATTCCGTTGGTAGTAAAACCCTATTACCAACAGAAAACGCGTAGTTCACGATTTAGCCAACAGGTGATGCATTGATTCCTATGAGAAATTAATCCGTATTTTGGCTCTTCTGAAAACCTAGGAAAAATGAGATAGCTGGTGTTAAAACTAAAGCGACGAAATACTCCTATTATTTTTTACAAATTTTTGGTGAAAAAAAAATTTAATTTTTAGTAGGGAGAAATTTGATACTTCCATCCCGTGCGAGAGTGACAACCCTTAAACAGAATGCCCATTATATCAACCTTGATACTAAATTGCTCATTAAAAAAATAAAAAAAAATCTAACAAAAGTACCTACTAGTTTGAGGAGCTTCCAACGAAAACTTCCTTAAAGTGAAGGAAAAATATAGGAGGGGGAAGTATAACCGAGGGGAAGTATAACGCAGGAGAAGTTTAGGGAATGGGAAGTAACAATTTTTTCAGTTTTTTTTTCTCGAAAATTATTATGGTAGAAATGATGGGCTCTTGGCCCAAGGGATGTGCCTCTCGTAAGGGTGGAAGTGTGAAATTTCTCCCGACTAAAAAATCAAAAAAACCAAAAAAGACTTTTTTTTGCACCGAAAATTATATGGAAAATTTGCTGAAAATCGGACCAACGGTTCCGCAGCGCAGTTTTTAAAATTTCAAACCGCAAAATTTCTCCGCCATTTCTTCGGAATTCCAAAAGCGCAGACGATAATTTCTTGTTCAACTAGGTTGTGTGAAAATTTGGATAAAATCAGTTGGAAACTGTGGCCGTAAAGTGTTCCGGAAAAATGCTACGGACGGCCGGCCGGCACCACAGACAAAGTTGAGATCAGTAAAGATCAATATTCGATTTGATCCTCAGGGGTCTGGTAGACCCTTCCCCAAAAACCTGTCGTCGAGGGTATCACAATAACTTATTTAAGGAACTAAAAAATTTAAAAATTAAAAAATATTACAATAACTTCTTTAAAGAAGTTTAAAAAAATGGAAAAAAACTTAAAATTTTTCGAAAAAAAAAATCCCTCACCTAAAACTTCTCGCTCACTTTTAGAACATTTTTTGGCCCCAAAAGTACTGAAAAAACCGATACATTTCGATAATCACGTATTTTCGTCTTTCCATTTTGAGCGAATTTCTATGAAATGAAGTTCTGACAATAGTGTTATAAAACAAAATTAAATTTTAGATATAACTTTTTTATTTTATTTAATACAATTTTTATAAAAGAAGTCGTGTTTCACTGGATAGAATTAAATTTCTGACGTCTGACCTTTTTTCATCTTTCAGGATCCCAGACGTAAGCCTGGAAAGTTGAAGGATCGCAGTCATCCGGAATTCGACCTTATGTGAAGTACGTATTTTTATACCACCAAAACACATTTAGTTCATTTTTAAAAAAATTAGACCAGAGCAAAAGACACGAAAAGGATTGTAATTGAATTGCTTTCTGCAGATTACTTTTGACACCTGAAAGCCCTTTTAAAAAGGACCCTTTTATTTTCCTAACTAGAATACAAACATTAGGAAACAAAAGGCCTCTGTTCTCCGGTTAGTTTTTATTCCGACACTTTCACCCTGACTTCAAAACCGCTGTTTCAACGTTAACAAGGGAAGGCCAAGTTTCCGGCTCACCTATTTCAAAGTAAATGTTATTTTAAGAGTTTCGCATTAAACAAAAGGGCTACTTTAAAAAAGAGACCATAATCTTTAATGTCCTTTTGAATGAAGTTGAAGGGTCAAAACGACCCCATCAAAATTCTCGCTTGCAATCCTCAAGAAAAAGTTACTCCTCCAAAATTCATAAAATCCAAAGTAATTAAAAGTTCATTGAACTACAAAAACATGCTGGCAGTAAAGCGATAAAGTACGTTCGATGTTTTTTCCCCTTTTCGCCCGTGAGGGACGAGTTCAAACATTATGACGATTGTAAATCTTTCCAGCTTCGCAGGAGCACATTTTGTGGAGAATTTTTTTTTCGCTATATTTTTTCCTCGGATTAGAGTATCCAACATATTTCCCCCTTAATTGCTCTCCACTTCAACGTTAAGGAGGACATTAAGTGGTGCTCTCGAAATGTCAAAAGCCAACAGAGTAATAACTATTTCCTACAGTATAAATTGCCATTAAATTAAGTATCTTAAAGAATTATTTTACGTTTCTTGTAGGGGTTTTGGGGAAGGGTCAAATACGGTGTGTCACAATTAGAGTGGACCAGCAACTTTACGGCAAAACAGTTCTAGAAAAAAAGGTAAATTTAAACTTATTTTGGAAAAGGAATCGACTCCATTTGGTACATTTTGGTTTTGGTATACAGGGTGGCGCAGAGAAGTGCTAACTTCGTTATTTTAAATAAGAACCCTATGTTTTATGCTTTTCATCGATTCTACTCACAATTTCAGAAAATTTTTCGAAAAAAATCGGAAAATTTTTGAAAAAAAAAAAAAAACTTGGAAAACTCTAAGTTTTTCGAAAAAAAAAATTCCCCCTCCGTTATACTTCCCATCCTTTATACTTCCCCCTCCGTTATACTTACCCTACTTTATACTTACCCCTATGTAATACTTCCCCTCCTTTATACTTCCCCCTCCGTTATTTCCCCTTCTTTGTAAGTCCTCCTCCGTTATACTTCTCCTCTCTTTTACTTCCCCCTCCTTTATACTTCTCCCTCCAATATTTTTACTTCTCTTTATGGAAGTTTTCGTTGGAAGCTCTTCAAACAAGTACTTTTATTTCAGATTCGTAATCTACGCAAAATTTTAAGTTGATTGGACTATTTTAAGGACAACTTTTAAAAATGTCAAAAAAATGGATTTTAAAATAAAAAAAAACATTAAATTTCTGTAAGTAAAAGTTGCTTAAAATTAAGCGTAGAATCCGTTAAAAGCATAAAAACATTGGGTTCCCATTTAAAATAATGAAGCACCTCTCTGCGCTACCCTGTATACCAAATGGAGTCGATTCCCTGTCCAAAATGAGGGGGGTTTTCATTTGACTTTTTTTTTTCTAAAACTAAATCCTTTGCCGTAAAGTTGCTTGTCCACTCTATTTGGAACACCCTGTATCTCAACTCCGTAGTTCCGGCCGGCTGTAGTATTTTTTTGCAGAACACTTGACGGCCACAATTTTCAACCGTTTTTCACCAAATTTTTTTCACATCTCCTAAATAGTTAAACATGAAATCCTCGAAAGCGATTTTTGAATTTCGAAAAAATGTCGGAGATATGTCTGTTTGAAAATGACAAAACTGCGCTGCGGTAGAACCATTGGTCCAATTATCACCAAATTTTCACCAAATACAGTGAAACTTCCCAATAACGGACACTCCTGGGGACCGGAAATTTGTCCGCTATATAGAGGTGTCCGCTTATCGGAAAATAGGAAAAAATTTTTTTAAAAAAATGAAAAATAAGGTTTAATTTCTGATTAGGACAACATAATACACGTATATATTATTACATACATAGATACGATATTACATATGTACATACATATTAAAAATAAAAAATTAAACTTTTAAAAAGTCGGTAATTTTAAAGTGAAGTCAGGAGTAAAACTGAATTTTATAAATAAAAGCCATCGCGAGGGACAAAAATGGATTAACTAAGGTCAAAGATCATAAGTAAGATGCAAAATGTAAACAAAACATCTCTAGAACAACAGAATGTCAATAAACTTTATTCTTGAAAAACCGTGCTGTCCGCTTATAGGAGACTTTTAGGGGTAAAATTGAATTTTTCAGGCTGTCCGCGTCCGTTATTGAGAGTGTCCGCTTTATAGAAATATTTAGGATACCTTTTCCTATGTTTTAACGCCGGGGAATCAGAATTTGTCCGTTGAAGGGAGATGTCCGCTTTTAAGAGGTGTCCGTAAAGGGAAGTTTCACTGTACTCCTATTTTTAAGAATTTTGGCAGTAAAAAAAATGTATATTTAAATAGTAGAGACGTCCTCAAGGAATGTTTACGGGCCTAAACATTTTTTTTAAACCTAAAAGGTGTCTAAGAAATCTTCTCTATCAAAAACTGCACGATTTTTGATGACTTCAAAGCTTCTCAATTAAACATTTCTTTAAAGCAAACATTTCTAAATAGAGAGAAGCTCTCAATTGAACTCTTGGGCGTATTAAAAATTAAATTTAATTAAAAAAATGTGAAGAGAGAGAAATTATCCGAGATAAATAAAAGCATAGGACGATGAAAAAAAAATGTCACTACCCATTAACGTCTTTTTTTTCCTCGTACACTTCCATTTCTCTAATGGTTTTCTCGGTCTAATATAATTTTCCGACATTTCCTTTTGAAAATTTTTTTAAATCCAAGACTTTTTAAATTAAAAAAACTAGAAGATTAACCTCTATCAATAAACAAAGAGTGAACTATGGAACCACATTTTTAACCTTAACAAACAATGTCGTCCAGAAACACAATCCCTCTGGAAACAAAAAAAATAACCAAAATTATTTTTAGATTATCAACAAACTGAAGAGGAGAAAAAAAAGTTCTTTGACCTATTCAAGGAATATATTGTTTTTTTGACAATATAAATCGGTTTTATCGATCTACCTGTTGCCTTCCGCCTTGTCAGAATGATTGAAGGTTTCAGCTACACCCTAAAACCACCAGATAAACAATTATCGGTCGTAGAATAACTATAATTTTGAGATAAAGAATTAAAATTCAAAAGATAAGAAGATTGATAAGAAAATATGTTAATTAAAACTTAAGGAGGCGAATCACGAACTCTCTAAATACCTCCCTGAAGCAGAGTTGGCCATTGTCGTAATAAACTTCCTTAACCCTTTCGAGACCGCGTCTGACGCCGGATTCTCTGCGCTATTGGCGCAGCACTTTTCACCTCTCTTTGCCCCTCACAGAACCCCGACCGCTCCCAGCGCCCAACAAAGCACAGAAAGCGACGAGTGATGCGATCATCACGTAGTTCATTTCTTCCCCAACAGATTGCCAGTTATTGCATGTCGCTAGCGCCACGGGAAGAGAAGGTATTAAATTTTTTAGAGAGGCTTCCCACTGGCGCCGCTGGGCAACTAAAGTCGCCTGCGGTCTCAAAAGGGTTAAAGAAGTTACATAAAGAAGTTGTATTGTGATACCCTCCACGTCGTGTTTTTGGAAGGGTTTTCCAGATCCCGGAGGCTCAAATCGAATATTGTTTTTACCAATCTCAACTTGTCCGTGGTACCGGCCGGCCGTCCGTAGCATTTTTCCGGAACACTTCACGGCCACAGTTTTGAACCGGTTTTCACCAAATTTTCCACGCAATCTTCCTCACTCAATGAAGAAGAAATTAACAAGGGTGATTTTTGAATTTCGAAAAAATGGCGGAGATTTGTCTGTTTAAAATTTTCAAAACTGCGCTTCGGTCCGATTTTCACCAAATTTTCACCAAATACTCGATATATCCCCAAATTTGGGAAAAAAAGTAACTTAAAGAATTTTTTGGAAAAATAAAATTCGAAAAGACTTAAAAAATTTTTCGACGAAAAAATTGAAAAAATAACTTTAAAATATTTTCGGGGGGAAAAAAAAATTCGAAAATTTTTGAAAAATAACTTCGAAAATTTGTTGAAAAAAGAATTTGTCTGAATGCTTGAAATTATTCTCCCCTCCTTTTGTACTTCCCCTCCCTTATACTGCCCCTCCTTGAATTTCCCTCCCTTATACTTCCCCTTTATGGACCAATACTCCTTATATCCTCAAATTTGGGAAAAAAAGTAACTTGAAAAATTTTTCGAAAAAAATAGTTGGAAAAAAATGACGATAAAATTGAAAAAATAACTTTGAAAATTATTCGGGGGAAAAAATTCGAAAATATTTGAAAAAAAACTTTGAAAGTTTGTTGAAAAAGAATTTGTCGGAATGCATGAAATTATTCTCCCCTCCTTTTGTACTTCCTCTCCCATATACTTCCCCTCCTTGTACTTCCCTTCCTTGAACTTCCCCTTTATGGACCAAATACTCCTTATATCCTCAAATTTGGGGAAAAAAAGTAACTTGAAAAATTTTTCGAAAAAAAAATTCGAAAAAATTGAAAAAATAACTTTGAAAATTTTTCGGGGGAAAAAAACTTAGAAAATTTTTGAAAAATAACTTCGAAAATTTATTGAAAAAATAATTTGTCTGAATGCATGAAATTATTCTCCCCTCCTTTTGTAATTCCCCTCCCTTATACTTCCTCGTCCTTTATACTTCTCCCGCCATTATACTTTCCCTCTTTAATACTTCCCCCTCCTATCTTGTTACTTACCTTTAAGGAAGATTCCGTTGGAAGCTCTTCAAACTAGTACTCATATTTTGTCTCCAAATAATCTTAATTTTTGTAGTTTTTGGGTATATTTTTTGAACAAATTTTAAGAAATTTTTTTTTTTTTTTTTTTTGAGAAAGTGCCAAGATTACCTATGGAAGTTAAAGTAGATCCTTCACGATATTTTTATCACCAAAAAAGATTAAATTATAAAAGTTACTCTTGAATTTTTCTTCCGGATGAGCGAGGGGGGAGATTATCACAGAAATAACGGAGTTAGAAACAAGGTTAGTAGAATTCATTTCCCAAAGGAAATCCTTACGTCGACCCCAAACAAAGGACAATATCTCTCCAGGGGAAGTAATGTTTCGGTCAGAAAATAATTTTTAATTATTTTTTCCACACTAACAAATAAAAAACCGCTGAATGAAATGTCAATTAAGAGACATGACACTAAAACAAAGCTCAAAGCATGAATAAAAAGGGCGAGCGTGGGTGAAAAAAAAAAAAAAAAAAAAACTACCTTGCGTATAATTCAAGACTGTACATGACATTTTCCTTGTTACTCGACTTTTCTAATAAATTTCCCTTTGGTTTTTTTTTTCGTCTCTCAAACTCATCTTCATCATCATTCTTTGAAGTATGGAATTTCCATCGAGTTTTCCCCTACATTTTTTTCCTTTTAACGATGTGGATTGTAAATTTTTTTTCTCCCTTCGGGCGAGATAACATTTAAATCATGATTGGGAAGGAAAAAATTGCAAAGTAGCAATTGGGTTGGGGGGGGGGGGGGGGGGCTTTGCCTTAATGCCCCGGTAATTGAGCTGACTATAGAAGAGGTTCTTTCTAATTTTTTATTTTTATTTTTCCAACTTGAACAGTTTGATTAGGTACACAGAATCTGAAAATTTTGACAGGTATTGCCGAAATACCAGCTTTCAGTCCACTTTTATCTGTCAAAATGTGTTAGATATGTGGATAATTTTTAAGGGACGAATCAATGATTTTTTTGGAGAATAAAAGTTGTTTTAAGGCGGATCTGACGTTGATATTCAACTAAGTGTTAGAGAGGGAAGATTCCTAAAATTACTTTCCTACATTTGAGCTCTGAAAATTGTCGGAAATTTGTTTACAAAAGCTAGTTTTCATTATTTTGGGAATGTCTAGGCGGCCTTGGGAGCAGTTTTTCCGAAAAAGTTTTCCTCAGGAAAATGGAAAACTTACTTTTTGACTAAAAAATTTTTTTCAAAAAAACCGATAGACATTTTATCGGTTTTGACGAGCTCTTTCGAAAAACATATTGCATAAGAAAATCCGATGAATAGTTTCGTCTTAATCCTTTTACAAAGATTTGGAGGAAAAAACGCGCGTATTCCCCCCCCCTCCCATAGAGAGAAATCCTAGTCTAAAAACCAAGGAAAAATCCTGAAAATCTTGTGAAAATGCCTTTTCCGTGAGGGAAAATTTTGGAAATCCGTAAAAATTGGGTTTTTGGCCAACAAATAGAAAGAAGTACAAAAAAATCCTATAAAAATGGGGGCTTTTGTTAGAAAAAGGCCGTAAAGAGTAAAAAAATATGGAAAACATCTCATTTTTCGAAAAATACCCCCCCCCCCCCACACACACACACACACACACACACACACACACAGAAATTTCAGTGAAAAAACCCTGGAAAAATCCTGAAAATCCTGTGAAAATGGCCTTCCTCTGACTTAGAGACCGAGGGAAACTTTTGGAAATCCGTAAAAATTAGGTTTTTCGATCATCAACCAGTTAGAAAAAGGCCATAATAAGTACAAAAATTTGGAAAAAATCTCATTTTTCGAAGAATAACCCCCCCCCCCCCCCCCCCCCCACCACCACCACCACCACCACCACCACCACCACCACCACCACTCAGAGAGAAATTTCAGTCAAAAAACCCTGGAAAACTCCTGAAAATCCTGTGAAAATGGCCTTCCTCTGTCTTAGAAGCCGAGGGAAACTTTTGGAAATCCCCAAAAATAGGGTTTTTCAGTCAACAATCGGAAAAACTACCAAAATCCTATAAAAATGGGGAAAAGGCTACAAAGGCTGGTAAAAAGGCTACACTCAAAAGTACAAAAATGTGGGAAACATCTAAGTTTTCGAAGAATAACCCCCCGCCCCTCCCACTCAGAAAGATATTTCAGTGAAAAACCCTGGAAAAATCCTGCGAAAATGGCCTTCCTCTGTCTTAGAAACCGAGGGAAACTTTTGGCGATCCCCAAAAATAGGGTTTTTCAGTCAACAAACGGAAAAAACTACCAAAAAATCCTATAAAAATGGGGACTTTTGTTTAAAAAAAGGCCGTAAAAAGTACAAAAATATAGAAAACATCTAATTTTTCGAATAATAACCCCCCCCCCCCACTCAGAGAGAAATTTCAGTCAAAAAACCCAGAAAAAATCCTGAAAATCTTGTGAAAATGGCATTTATCTGTCTAAAAATCGTGGGAAACTTTTGGAAATTCCTAAAAATAGGGGGGTTTCAGTCAAAAAACGGAAAAAACTACCAAAAATCCTATAAAAATGGGGACTTTTGGTAAAAAGGCTACACTCAAAAAGTACAAAAATGTGGGAAACATCTCGTTTTTCGAAGAATAAAAACTTATGGGTACCTAAACGTAAAAACGCCTTTTCTTTATTTTCTGCGACCCCTACTCCAAGAAACCGAATATGTATTTAAAATAGGAATCTGTATGTTCTACAATTGTTTTCAATTACTGGTCTGCAAACCTGTTTAATTAATTTTAGCCGTCTTCGCCGTACTTTAAATAATTAACTGTTTAATTATCTTAAATTATCAAATTAGAAGCAAACGCAATCACTGATATTAATCGGCACTGTTCAAACTTAATAATATTGCCTCTTTGTGTAATAAAAGATTTTAACTAGGTACTATCTAAAATGCAGAAATAAATCACTGAAGGTTCATGGGTGAAGGATCATGGGTGAATGTTCTTAACACGGTCATGTTCTCCGGCCTCCCCCGAGGTCGTATATTTGTCGAAGCTCACCCGAAAAGAAGGTAAATCACTTAAACACATGGGGTTAGACCTTTGAGTATTTCCGGTGATATGCTGGGGCCTAAATTAAGTATAAAAGTCGACTAAAATAATTTATCTTTTTAAGTTTTATGTGAGGGAGTAATTGCTTTTTAGGACGAGCGGACACTACGATAAATCTGGCGAAAGGACAATTTTCTGAGGTTGAACACAGTAATCCCCATGAGGGGCGGTGGTGGAGAGGAAATACATCTCGGCCACAACTCACGTCTCAACACCATAAAAATTTAAGATGACGATTATTTTTCGTTATTGAAACACTAGTGTGTTATAAAATAAGATTATAAGAATTAAAAAATATTAAACTAAAAATAAAAAGCCCGAGAATATTATGAAAGCTCTTTTTGTGGTGTAGAAACCTTGTTCTCGCACAGCTGGGCCCTAGGGTAGCCAGGCTGTGGCCAACCTCGGTGAAGACCGCTCGTGAATGTTCTTCTAGGGAAGTACAAAGGAGTAAAAGTGCAATTTCAAGTATTTTGAATTTAGAAAAATTTCCCATTTTTTTTCCCAAAAATGATTCAAGGTTTTTTTTCAGTTATTTTCTTTTTTTCCAAAAATTGTCAAAGTTTTTTATTCCGAAAAATTTCATTTTATCAAGGTAGAAATAATGGGCTTTTTGCCGAAGGGACGTTCCTCTCGCAAGGGGAGGAAGTATAAAATTTCTTCCTTGGTACTAAAATTTTTTTTTTTTTTTTTACAACAAAGATTAGTCGAAAATATGAGGAGTATTTGGAGTATTAGGAGGGGGAAGAATTTTTTTGAAGTATCAAGGTGGAAATTATGGGCTTTTTGCCCAAAGGATGTCCCTCTCGCAAAGAGAAGAAGTATAAAGTTTCTCGCTACTAAAATTTTTTTTTACACAAAAATTAGTAAAAAATATGAGAAGTATTAGGAGGGGGGAAGTATATTTTTTTGAAGTATCCAGGTAGAAATAATGTGCTTTTTGCCGAAGGGACGTCCCTCTCCCAAGGGAGGAAGAATAAAATTTCTCCCTACTAAAAAAAAGTTTTTTTTTAACCAAAAATTTGTCGAAAATATGAGGAGTATTTGAAGTATTAGGAGGGGGAAGAATTTTGAGGGGGAAGAAGAAGTATCAAGGTGGAAATAATGGGCTTTTTGCCCAAAGGATGTCCCTCTCGCAAAGGGAAGAAGTATAAAATTTCACCCTACTAAAATTTTTTTTACACAAAAAATTAGTAAAAATATGAGAAGGATTAGGAGGGGGAAGTATTTTTTGAAGTATCAAGGTAGAAATAATGGGCATTCTGCCCAAGGGATGTGCCTCTCGCAAAGGGAGGAAGTATCAAATTTCTCCCTACTAAAAAAATTTTTTTTAACCAAAAATTAGTCAAAATATGATGAGTATTTGGAGTATTAGGAGGGGGAAGAATTTTTTTGAAGTATCAAGGTGGAAATAATGGGCTTTTGCCCAAAGGATGTCCCTCTCGCAAAGGGAATAAGTATAAAATTTCTCCGAAGTAAAAATTTTTTTTTTTCACAAAAATTAGTTAAAAATATGAGAAGTATTAGAAGGGGGAATTATATTTTTTTGAAGTATCAAGGTAGAAATAATGGGCATTCTGCCCAAGGGATATCCCTCTCGCAAAGGGAGGAAGTATCAAATTTCTCCCTACTAAGAAAATGTTTTATTACACATAAATTTGTTTTTTTAAATAAGGAGTATTTGGTGAAAATTTGGTGAAAGTCGGACCTACCAACGGAAGGCGGAACGGACGGCCGGCCGGAACCACAGACAAAGTTGAGATCGGTATAGATCCTTAATCGATTTACTCTACGTGGTCTGGAAGACCTTCCCCAAAATCCCGATGTAGAGAGTAAAACAATAACTTCTTTAAGGAAGTTAAAATGAAATTCTTCGCACAGTCAGGCGCGGGTGAGAACACTCCAAATTTCCATGGTTTACAAGGTAGACTCGTTATAAATTCCATTTTCCTACTCAATAATTCCCCAGATAAATTACGCTTTTATACTGTGCCTCTGCGGGACGCATCCACCCATTTACCGCTTCGCACGCCCAACTTGAATACGAAGCACTGGTTCAAATCTGAGCTCATTTGAAGAAGAAAAGCCCGAAAAATCAGAATAAACAGGGGAAAAAAAAAGAAAATCCTTCTGGGAATTTATGGGGTAATAAAAATGCCTTTTATGAGCTTCGTTTTAACCAACGAACCGAGTGTGTTTTGAGTCGTGTCACGAATTTCTCGTTAAACTCGAAACTTGAGATTAATCATGAAAGGCAGAAGCTGTCGTTTGGGTTAGTACAAACTTTGAAGTTTTCGAGTGGTTTGATTAATACTCAGAAGGCCGGGGGTCCAGTCGACAACTTCTTAAGATTGTTATTATTAAGTGAGGAACGCAAACTTTATTATTGACCGCAAAAAAATTTGAAGATGGGAGCTTCATTTTTTCCCTCTCACAAGGAGAGCTCGTTTGATTTTTTTTTTCCGTTCCACATGTGGAGATTTTTTCTTCTCGCAAGAAAAGCTCGTGAGCATGCGAGAGGAAAAAATTAACCCCCGTGTTACCAAACGAGCACTCCTTGCGGATTTTTACTCAAAATAGCAAAATATTTCGATGATACCAAGTTGCCTTTTACAAAATATGAAAACTGTACCCAAATAAAATGCGTTTTGACAGCACGAATGCAAGTGACGTTCAATTTCCATTCCATATAATAGAATATCGATTCAATTTTTCGGATATTTATATTACAATAAATACCGATTGAATAATGAAGCTGTAGGAAATAACGAAATGTAGATGCCAATAAACATTTGGCTCAAGACGTAGGTGATTTGGCACCACCTATGAGTTTTGAAATATTTCCATAACTTTTTTTCTCTCTCTTTCCCGTAAAAAAAGAAGTTATTGTGATACCCTCCATGGATTGGTGCCTTGAAATTTCCGATCATATCAGTGTTGCCGTCCGCCTGTTGCGCACGCCAAATTTCTCTCTACTACCAACATAGAACACACTTCCTACTATACAGGTGTCCCAATATAGAACACACCAAATTTCTCCCCACTGTACAGGGTGTCCCAACTATAGAACACACCAAATTTTCCCTACTATACAGGGTGTACCAACAATAGAACACACCAAATTTCCCCCCACTATACAGGGTGTCCCAACTATAGAACACACCAAATTTCCCCCTACTGTACAATGTGTACCAACAATAGAACACACTAAATTTGTCCCTACTATACAGGGTGTCCCAAATATAGCACACCAAATTTCTCCCAACTATAGAACACACTAAATTTCCCCCTACTGTACAATGTGTACCAACAATAGAACACACCAAATTTCCCCCCACTATACAGGGTGTCCCAACTATAGAACACACCAAATTTCTCCCTACTATACAGGGTGTCCCAACTATAAAACACACCAAATTTCTCCCTACTATACAGGGTGTCCCAACTTTAAAACACAAAATTCCCCCCCCCCCCACTACAGGGTGTCCCAACTTAAGTACACAACAAATTTCTCCCTACTATACAGGGTGTCCCAACTATAAAACACACCAAATTTCTCCCTACTATACAGAGTGTCCTAACGATAGTAGACCAGCAACTATACGGCAAAGCATTTAGTCCTAAAAAAAAAAAAGTTAAATTTGAACCCCCTTATTTTTGGTCAAGGAATCGACTTCATTTGGTAGATTTTGGTTTTTTTGTACAGGGTGTCCCAGAGCGACCAACTTCGTTACTTTAAATGAGAACCATATGTTTTTATGCTTTTAATAGATTCCTTGCGTAATTTTTAGCACTTTTATTTATGTCATTTTTTTGACTGGAGCACTTATTTTTGTTAGTATGAATTTTGTCCCAACTAGATAGAACACCCCGTATAACTTCTACAATTTTCGTCCTACAAAAAAAAGTTATATGTAAGCCCCCCTTGTTTTTTGACGAAAATTGATTGCACATGAAAATTTTGATGTCGGTGTCCCAGAGCGACACCAACATCGTTATTTTAATGGGAACCCTATGTTTTTATACTTTAATCTATTTCACGTTCAATTTTCAGCAACTTTTGCTTAGCTTATTTTTTGATTGCAGCATCTTTTATTTTGGTATGAATTTTATCGCAACTAGATGGAACACCACGTATTACTTCCACAATTTTCGTCCTACAAAAAAAGTTAAATGTAAACACCCCTTGTTATTTGAAAAAAAAATGATTGCAATTAACGAACATTGATTTTGGTGTACAGGGTGACCCAGAGCGACACCAACATCGTTATTTTAAATGAAAACCCTATTTTTTTCAGATTTGTTATCTACGCAAAATTTCAAGTTGCTGTGACTATTCATATGACCCCTTTGAACAACTTTAAAAAATGCAAAATACTTTTTTGGGTTGTTCACCCCCCTGCCTAAGAAAACTTTGATTTTTTCGACCACGATATTTTTTCCAACTTGTTATTTAAAACTATTATTTCAATATGTTTTCACTTCGAAAACACCGATTCGGATAATAATAATCAATTTCCCTCACAAGGTTCGGAATGATAGGAAAATCCGTTTTATCGAAAATCCTTGCCTCAGGTACCGTTCGAGTGGTTCATTTTCCTTTCATAATCGTTAATGGAGTTCAATGATTTATTCACGGTCAGAAGATTTTCCTCCTCTCGAAAATTATCATCCCTCCCTAGATTGTAACAGATTCCTGAATCTCGAATATCCCGACCCTCCCGATTAATGATATTTATTAAAAGCGACAGATTTCCCCCAAAAAATAAATTCATAATCTAATGAAGTTTGACATGATGAAATTGCATAACGGCTTTTAGCCCTTCCCTTAATATAAGCTCTAAAAAAAGGGGGTCCAGAATGTTATTTGGCATTCCTTATCTTTAATTCAGATATTTTTACATAAAAATTGGACTATAAAAAATTTTTTATGTATCATTTTACTGTTTCAGGGAGGCTTTATTTCATTTGAAAACTTAATTTTTAAAAAATATGCTTTGATAAATGTGGTAGATATTAAACCTATTGAAGGAGATACCGAAAATTGCTTTCGGAAGTTAAGGCTATTAGAAAAGATTTGCCTCTTAGATCGCCCTATTAGTTTTAAAAACTTCCTTTAACTTTTGAAGTCACATCTGGTGTTAAAGAGAATTTTTTTTTAACCCGGATTATAGGATTAAAAAAGGAGGCCTTGTGTGAGAGAACAAGAGGCGATTTAACTTACAAGGGACTTTGTTCTCAAGTGTCTCCTTGTAAAATCAACCCTTTAATTTCGAAAATTTAATTTCAGAGAGAAACGCCATTTTCGTATTACAAAGGAGGAATTAGGATCATTCCGTTTTCAATGAGAATGGAGCCCATACAAAAATTCCCCCCAAAAGCATCGGGAAACCAATCTTAATTTTGCAGGAAGAATATTGAAATCATGGGTCTTCGATGGTATCACAATAAGTTCCTTTTGGGAAAGTTAAAATTGAGGAAATGAAGAGCTTCCAATGAAAACGTCCTTAAAGAGAAGGAACAATATAGGAGGGGAAGGAATACGGAGGAGAAGTTAAAGAATGGGGAAGTATAACGGAGGGGAAGTATAAGGGAGGGGAGTAAAGAGGAGGGGAAGTATTACGCGGAGAAGTATAACCCGGGGGGGGGGATTAAAAAAATAAAAAAATAAGTTTTTTTAAGTAAAAATATTGGAGGGGGAAGTATAACGGAGGGGCAGTATAAGGATGGGGTAGTACAGTAGGAGGGGAAGAATAATTTCAAGCATTTAGACAAATTCTTTTTTAACCCTCCGGGGTCTGGAAGACCCTTCCCTAGAAACCCGATATTGAAGGTAAAATAATAGCTTTGTTCCAACCGCAGTTTGGAACAGATTTGAAACTCCTGGAGCATGCGCAGAAGGATCTGCAAATCATATTTGACATCGTTCAAATCGTTTGTCCGTCAAATCTGAAGTTATCAGACGTAATTTGACGAAGTAATTTGACGTGTAGATCCTTCTGAGCATGCTCCAGGAGTTTCAAATCAGTTCCAAACTGCAGTTGGAACAAAGGTAATAACTTCTTTAAGGAAGTTAAAAATGGAAGTATTCGCCTAGCCAGACCACATAAAACTCGCTAGAGCTGCTAAATTTCTCCCTTGACTCTAACAGTTAGTATCTCAAGCCGCTTGAGATACTAAACCAACATGACCGCCAAGTCTTGCGGGTTTAGTATAACAAAGAAAATCTGAGGAGAATGAAGCGCCCGTGCTCCCGTTTTCAAGCTCCCCTTGGCGGCGTCGCGAAATGCTTTTTTACAGGTAATATATTAATCAGTGATTACTGATGAGTTAGATGATATCGTTTACTCACGGTTAGATGTTATCGATTACTCTGAAATCCTTAAAATTTCGGAAAGATGCTTGTCTACAGGCTCTTCGTAGGGCTTCCTCCCTCACTTTTTTAACATTTTAAAAAAACTTCCTAACTTAGCGGTAAGTATTTTCCTTCTCTTAGGGGGGTGCAGGCTTCAAAAAGTTGAGGAACACTGCAGTCTAACTGAACCTCTCTTTTTGTTCAAACTTTAAAAAAAAGAATCTCCCTAAAATTTATTTCAGCTGCGTTCGTATTTTCTCGTTGAAAACGAATTGTAAATAAAAGTTGAAATGTTTATCAAGACAGCGGGAGCGAAAAACCGGTGAAAAGATCCGGGCACTTCTCCCCGCATATATTCTACTTACATCAACAGATCGAAGGTACAAAATAAAACAACCCAACCCGTGAATACCGGTTTTACTATAAACTACAATTTAAAGGTAATATTTTTTAGAAATGATGAAAAACAAGTTTGTTTTGGCGTTAGGCCATTATTCGCTTGTTGTTTTATCAGCCGTATAAATTATTTTAACTGGGGCAATGTAGATAAACCGAAATTACATATTCAATCCTGATTCCCGAAACGGGAAATCAATTTGTTCTAAACAGACATGGGTTTTTTTTCTTCAGCCAACATTGTTTTCTGCTTTCCAGGGGACAAAAAGTCAAAAATTACATTTAAATTTGTGGTGTTAGATCAATGAACTTTTATAGGGAAAAAATGGACGTCACCTATCAAAGCGGTTGGGAGGCTCTCCTTTTTGATGGAGCCTTCAAAGGCTTCCTATAATGACTTTAGTCTTATTGAACTTCCTTTATCGTAATGGACTTTCTGTCACTTTTTATACGTGTGGGTTTTTTCTTCACCTTCAGATTTTTATTCCCATAAAATAACATTTTGTGCGTTGCTGTTCTTTCCGTTGCTAATTGATTTCCGTTGTTTCCGATTTTATTTCTTTTCGATTATGTCACTCGGTAAAAACTTTTGAAGCTAACTTACTTATATCGACGATATAAGTTGAGTCTGTATCCTAAGTTGAGGAACTTAAATGAAAAAAGATCTATTGGAACTTATGTCTTTCAAGTTTGTTTGCTTGGTAGAACTGAAGCAGTGGGCATGGATAGACACCCCATATCACTTCTAGGCTAGATCAAAGCTTTTGTGTTATAAGTCGGCATTGTAAAGATAAGTTTGTTTGATGTTTGCATTGGCTGTCACTGCCGAGAAAGTTTCGTAATTGATTGAGCGGTTATCCCCGCACACGTACTTTGTTTGCTTTATTTGTGATTTTGTTTGTTTCAGAGGAAATAAGCTGAGATGAGTAAATCATTGAGTACAGCGGGGGTGTGCGGAACTAACGGGGCGTTCGCGCACATCCATTCGTTATACCGTCCAGCGCATGGTTACGTGAGCCTCGTAGTGTGCACTTCGGCTGCGTCGCGAACCTTCTAAACATCGTCGTCTTGACACGTCGTGAGATGTCGTCGCCGACGAACGCGATTCTGACCGGCCTCGCAGTCGCCGACCTTCTCGTCATGCTCGAATACATACCCTTCGCCTGGCACATCTACCTCGGACCGTTAAAAGTCACAGATCATACGTACAGCTGGGGTTGGTTCGTCTTCGCCCACTCGTATATCACGCAGGTGTTCCACACCATTTCGATCTGGCTGACAGTCACGTTGGCCGTCTGGCGTTACATCGCAGTCGCCTATCCTCAACGTAACCGCGAATGGTGCGGAATGAGACGGACCATCTTCGCCATCGCGTTTGGCTACGTCATCTGCCCCATTCTCAACATCCCGATCTTACTAGCTTTTGATATTCTTCCCAAAATTATAACCGTCAATTCCGTCGATGCAGCGACGAATAATTCAAGTGTTCAGAACGTAACCATTTATTTGGTCGACGTCAGCGCGTTAGGGACCGCTAATAATTTTAGACTAATGGATATTAACTTTTGGGTTTATAGCGTCGTTATAAAGTTAATACCGTGCATAGCGTTGACCGGTTGAGCGGAGGTCTCATTTGTGCGCTCATGGAAGCCAAAAGAAGAAGAGACGCTTTAACTTCGGGGTCGCGTAAATCGCCCAGAAATCTCGAAAACGAAAGGCAAACCGATCGAACAACCAAAATGCTTCTCGCTGTCCTTCTCCTTTTCCTCATCACCGAACTCCCCCAGGGGATTCTCGGCCTTTTCAGTATTTTTTTGGGGAAAAAATTTTTCGACGGATGCTACAGTAAACTTGGCGACACCATGGATATTCTGGCGCTTATAAATTCGGCTATAAATTTTATGATTTACTGCGCGATGAGTCGACAGTTTAGGACCACTTTTAGCCACCTTTTCCGCCCTCGGTGGCTTCCCGTACCGCAGGTCGACAACGGCGTCAACCACAACCATACGACGACGATGGTGACCCAAGTCTAGCGTAAGGGGTCGAGGAGACCCCTTCCTCCTTAAATTAATATCTCGGTCTCCTCGCCCCCTTTTTTATTTATCCTAACTGGGTTCAAACCCACAAAAGTTAGACCGAGTGATATTAGGCCCAGAATTTGGAATCGGGTGATTAGATTACTGTTCCAACTTTGTCGAACTTTCTGAATTCAACGACGATTCTCACTAAGCCAACTTAGTATTTAAGTCTCGAGTTACCAAAAAGTAACTTTTGACATTTTCTATTTATTAATAGCCCTTGTAAAAAAACTCATCGTTACCTAAATGTAAGGCTGTGGTTTTCTCGTTATAGAAATTCAATGTTTTCTAATTTTACGTTTACAATTTATGTACTGCTATAAATAACGCAATAAGTGTGATTAGGTAAATTTTTTTATATCAAAAAAAATAAGTTTGTGGTGTGCGTCATTTGAGCCCATGACGCACACCACGCATGTAAAAAAATTCATGTATTCGCATTTATGGTTAAAATATAAGAAAAAAATGTTTGTTGTAAAATTTTTAATTTTCTCTATGATTAATAATGGAGTGAAAAGTCTGGTTAATTAGTTTGGAAATCTAAGTTACCGCGGGACCTTCATTCGATTAGAGGGCGTGCGGATAAAAGGTTTTTCATGAAGAAAGAAGAATTAATAAAGGATTTATCTTGGCCAGGCTAATTTTAAAACTGGATTAACTCAAGCCGACGCGTGTTAAAAATGTGGAAAATCTCTTCTTTCTTCCACACGAAAGTTTGGAAAAACTATTTATTTAAACAAATGACCGGAAAAACATGAGTGGTTACTCCCTCGAGGAAGAAAAGAAGGTAATGAGTCTATTTCATGATTTGATATATCACATAATCGACTTCGTTTTTGTTATTTTTAAATTTAATATAGAAGAGGTGGAAAAATATTTTTAGGAGATGGGTTTTTCAATTTTCCTAAAATAAAGCGAAGAAAATTTACCAAAGTTTACATTATCATACCTAATCAATTTTTTCAACAAATTCTCATAGGAAATGAAGAGCTTCCAACGAAAACTTCCTTAAAGAGTAACAATTCAGGAGGGGGAAGTATAAGGAGGGGAAGTAAAAGGAGGGGAAGTATAAAGTTTTTTTCAAATTTAAAAAATTTTATAAAGTGTTTTTTTTTTTTCGAAAAATTTTTTTTTTTTTAAATTTTTTTTTTTTTCGAAAAATTTTCAAGTTTTTTTTTTTTTTAAAAAATTTTTTTTTTAATTTGCGCTTTTTTTTCAAAATTTTTAAAGTTTTTTTTTCGGATTTTTTTTTAAGTATCAAGGTAGACATAAGGATTTTTGCCCAAGGGAGGTCCCTCTCGTAGCGGGTGAAAAGTGAAATTTCTCCCTACAAAAATGATAATTAATGTTTAAAAATGATTTTTTTTTTCACAAAAATTCGTAAAAAATATAAGGAGTAATTGGTGAAAATTTGGTGAAAATCGGACCAACGGTTGCCGCAGCGAATTTTTAAAATTTCAAACTTACATATCTCCGCCATTTTTTCGAAATTCAAAAATCGACCTCGTTAGTTTTTGTTCACCGACTAAAGAAAATTTGGTGAAAATCAGTTTAAATTGTGGTCGTAAAGTGTTCCGGAAAAAAATGCTACGGACGGACGGCCGGCCGGCACCACAGACAAAGTTGAGATCGGTAAGATCAATATTCGAATTGACCCTGGGGTCTGGAAGACCCTTCCCCAAAAACCAGACGTCGAGGGTATGACATAACTTCTTTAAGGAAGTTAAAATCAACATGTTGACAAAAAAAATTTTTCAAATTTTTTTTGTTAAAGGGAATTTGTCCTTTATTTATTTTATTGTACGCTTGAAAATTAATGTTTTCGTTGTTCTACAAGTATGAAGAGGGACTATTTGCGGGGAGAAGAAAAAAAAAAACAACGGTTGGCATAAAAAAAGGGGGGTTTATGAAGTGGGTATTGGTCGATAAAAAAAAGGAACAGTCGGACGTGCATGTCGAAAAGGGGCGGAGAGGGGTGTTCGTAGTCGACCGAACCTCGTAACCATTATCGGAAGCGATCAACCGACAGTCCTCGGGTCAAAAAGAGCGCCACTTGCGAACGGAACGATTTCGCAGACTATTTGTCAAACCCCTCCTTCTCCTTTTACCCCATCTCCTTTCCTCGGAAAAACAATGAAACTCCTCGACAAAAAAAACGTCTATTTGTTTTTCCCTTTGAATTTGAAATATCAATTTTCAATGACTTGTCAAACGAAAGATACGGTTTGAACAATAAATTATCCGCTAATTGTCGGACTGTGACTGAGGACGACGAGCCATACCAACATAGGATGGGAATTATTGCTTTTGATTAAAAACCCAATTGACCTATTTAATATTTGAATATCTCAAATGATCTACTTTATATAGTGATTAACATTCATAAAGTAAGTGAATCTTATTATCAAAAAATTGCATAAAATGACATTTTTTCCTTGAGGAAAAAAAAGTACTAGTTTAGTTTGAAGGAGATACGTGTCGACATAATGCTGTTCGCCATAATGCACTTGATCATAAAATAGCAGAAATTGCGAGTTACCGTTACCATAAAAAAAAAGAAATAGTCGAAAACGTTCACCATAATGCATTTGAACATAATCCATCTCACATAAGAAGAGATTTAAAACTTGTCTTTCGACATTTTGTCTTTTCTACATAACGCAGTTGAACATAAAGGAAACCTTCATTTTAAAAACTTGTCGTTTCGCCATAAAACTGTTTTTGTCCTTTGGGCATAATACATCTCACCATAAACTAGGCAGCCAAAGAGCAAGCCTATTTTCGCCGTTTAAAACGCTATTATGGCAAAACGACACCTTAAACTTGACAGTTCAACAAATGCAATTCGCACATCCTCGAGAGAGAAAAAATTAACTCCCTTTGTCATAAAACAAGCTGATCCCATTGGCTGCCTGCTTACTTTTTCCTAGTTTATGGTGAGATGCTTTATGTTGAATGCATTATGGTGAACTGTCAAGTTTTAAGGTTTTCGTTTCGCCATAATCGCGTTTTAAACGGCGAAAGTAGGCTTGCTCTAATTTATGGTGAGATGTATTATGCCTAAACGACAGAACAGTTTTATGGCGAAACAACAAGTTTAAAGAGAGGCTTTTATGGTGAGAAGCGTTATGGTGACTTGCACTTTTGTTATGTCGAAAAAGGCTTCTTATGTCGAAAAAGACGCTTTATGTTGAAATGCATTATGCTCAAAATTTTTGAACTTTTGAGGCTTTTGTTCAATTGCATTATGCCGAAACTCATCAGTGTTTTATTTATTATTTTAGAAACAAATTTCATTTTTTTTTTTAATTTTCAGTTTTTGTCTTTTTTTTTTTGTCATTTTTTCTCCCAAAAATATTTAAGTTAAGTTTAGTTTAGTTTCTTTAAAAAATTCGAAAATTTTTTCAAGTATCAAGGTAGAAATAATGGACTTGTGCCCTGGGACATCCCTTTCGCAAGTAGCGGAAGAATCAAATTTCTCCCTATTAAAAAAATGGTTTTTTCTAAAACTTTTTTTTTTTCACAGAAATTCTTAATGAATATAAGGAGTAAATACAAGGCCCTTATATGTTCCTTGAAACTCTCCTTTCCTTAACCTAGAGGCTACCTTTTCCGTTCCTTAACTTAAGGAAGGTTTTTAGTGAAAATCAATCATTAGCCGAGGTTTCTCAACCTTAAAAATCGGAAGGAATCCTTTTTGTTTGAAGGAACTTCAAGGCCGGGGGGGGGGGAGAAGGATTTTCAAGGAAATGAGAAAAGGATCCTTAAGTGGCATAAGTAATTTTTAAAAAAATTCTGAAAATTGAGGTTTATTTGTTTGGTGTGTAAATACTTTTAAAAAGGAAATCGTAGAAAGTTAAAAGTGTTTAAAAAAAAAAATTAATTTCAAAATTGAGAGTACCTACTATTGACTTAGATCAAACCGAGCCGTAGGGCTTCTCTTTGTATGTGCGGGAAAAAAATGGAAATGTTTAGGCAAATAAACTGCAAAAGGATTTCGTTTGTAAATCCTGAAAAGACGGGATGAAAATGATTGACGGGAAAGAGGATGCGAAGGACTCGTTTGCGGAGATGGAGGTGGAAATAAAATAAAGTTAAGAAGCTTACAACAGTGGGAGAAGGTTCATCTTAAGCCACTTGAGTTGGATCTCACTGGAAGAAGAAAGAAAAAAAAATCAAGGCTTCTCTAATCCAGGCAGCGAATCTTCCTTAATTGCTTTTATCCCTCAACCCCATCCAATGGAAGCCCGGAAAAAAAATCATATAAGGACCTCTAAAGTAAAAAAAAAGACTTAACGTGATCTCAACAATAACACATTTTTCTTAATCTCTTTTCCCAAGTGCTTTTAAGCTCTAACAATGTTAAGCCTCACCCTCAATTTATACTTCTTTTTTGCAAAATTGGTACCCATTTTTAAACGACTCGTATGTCATTAAACTTGCTGTTCATTTAAACATTTTCTCTACATAGACTGCAAATGACGTCATTAATCATACTCAAAGTGAGCTCTCGAATGCTAATATGCGTAGATAACGTTCCACAAATATTTAAGCGTCCATGTTGTCCAAGTAGTGTTTGGTCTCGCTTTTCCAATTGAACAAAATTTCAACTCAATGGACACCTCTGAGGTCTTAAAATCAAAATTTGATTAAAATATTTATGAAGGATTTTCAAGGAAATGAGAAAAGGGATCCTTAAGGAGCATAAGTTATTTTTAAAAATATTCTAAAAATTGAGTTTTTTTTAGTTTGGTGTGTAAATACTTTTTAAAAAATCGTAGAAAGTTAAAAGTGTAAAAAAAAATCATTTAAAAATTGATAGTGCCTACCTATGATTTTATGATTATAATCATACCCATAATCATAAATCATAATCATATCCGTGACCGTAATCATAATCACATAGAAAAGGATGATGGTAGGTACTCTCAATATTTTGAAATGAATTTTTTTTTTTACACTTTTAACTTTCTACGATTTTTTTAAAGTATTTACACACTCTCTCAAACTACCTGCTCTGAAGGGAGAACACCGTTCAACATAACGCATTTCACCCTAAAGCAGTTGACATTGAAAAACATATGCATTTCGACAAAAAATTGTTGTTCACTATAATGTGTTTCGGCATAATGCAATTGAACATAAGCTCTAAAAAGTTTAAAAATTTTGAGCTTAATGCATTTCAACATAAAGCGTTTGGCCATAAGCGACTTTTTCAATAAATGCAAGTCGACATAAAAAAGTGCAAGTCACCATAACGCTTCTCACCATAAAAGCCTCTCTTTATACTTGTTGTTTTGCCATAAAACTGTTCTGTCGTTTGGCATAATACATCTCACCATAAACTAGGGACAGTGAAAGGACAAGCCTACTTTCGCCGTTTAAAACGCGATGATGGCGAAACCACAAAAACCTTAAAACTTGACAGTTCACCATAATGCAATTGAACATAAGCATCTCACCATAACTAGGAAGCAAGCAGGCACCCAATGGGATCAGCTCGTTTTATGCACAAGGGGGTTGATTTTTTTCCTCACTCCTGGCGAACTGTCATATTTTAAAGTTTAAGTCGTTTAGTCATAATCGCGTTTTAAGGCGAAAGTAGATTTGCTCTTTCGCTGTCCCTAGTTTATGGTGAGATGTATTATGCCCAAACGACAGAAACAGTTTTATTGAAACGGCAAGTGTTAAATCTCTTCTTTATGGTGAGATGTATTATGTTCAAATGCATTATGGTGAACGTTTTCGCTATTTTCTTTATGTTGGCAGATTTTTTATGGTGAACAACTCGCGATTTGTGCTATTTTATGGTCAATGCATTATGGCGAACTGAATTATGTCGTCACCTATACACTCGCTTTGAGAGTTCCTAACAATAGTTTAAAAAGGTTTTTTCGGTCTCCAAGTAACTTTTACAAAAGCGCGGCTTGAGATTTTTTATGCCTCCACTTTGAATGACTAAGAATTTCCTCATTGTTCCCTCAAACTCGGTGCGTTTCTGAACTTTCGACCTTTTGTACACCTTTCAAACACTAATTATGAGGGGACCAATTAGGGTTAGTTAGTTAATAATTCGTCGGACGTTTGATTGATCTAAAGTTGTAACCGCGAAGACGTTTTATACCCGGCGGAATCCTCATTTGAATTCCGAACAATATCCCTCACAGTTTGATCCGAATAATTAGTTTGTTCAGTACTCCGGGAAAACCTTTGCATAAATGGTCCTTAATTTACATTTTGATGATGGCGGTTGATATCGAAAAATTTCCTCGATTGTTTACACCGTTGTTTCAAGTTTTGGAGTTTCCGAGGGGAGATTCCGTACTTGAAGGGCTCAAGTTAAAAGGGCGGCTGGGGGGTTGTTTGTCTCCTACACGAGTAGCCAACTTGTAACAAAGCTTACTTCCTCTTTGTTATCTAACCAATATTAAGGGAGAACAGTAATTATATCGAATTTCAGGAGTATCTCAAGCCCACATTGTCAAATGTCACTTCTTGTCTATAGACCCAATTTCCCCTTCACAACTTTCTCTATACAAAAATTTCCAAAACTTGATTTTTTAGGCCCCCAAAGGACTTTCAACCGTTTCATCCATATTGGCTATTTCATTAACGTTTGATCAACCCTAATGTCTTTTAATATCGTTATTATAGGTAAACACACCACTTATGGTCGAACTCCCCTGGGAAATCTATCAAAAGCCCTTCCTTGTCAGGACGCAAACATAAAGCACTTCTGATTCCGTTATGATTATGCCCCCTGTACAAAATTGTACTGCTTTTAGGGTTTAAAAGAAATCCCTTCGGTAATGCCACACGACGTTTTCCCTTTTTAGTCCATCCCTTTCCTTGGTTTAAAATCTTCAAACAAACCTTAACCTAATTTTCGAATTCCGCTCATAAATCTCTGAAAGGTTTACTGAAAAACGTGGAAACGTCATTTTATTAATATCATTTACATTTTTTTTTATAAAAAGAAAAAATTAAGATCTGCACTTAAGTTTAATTTTAATAGGTTTTTCAGGCACTGGGACTAATTTAAGGATCATCTGAACTTCTTCCTCCAACGTCAGGTGATAAGTTTGGACAATCTTGAAAAAATGAAATTATTTCAATGGCAGACGGAAAAAACGTACTTTTTGAATCGTTTTTGTCATCATGGATAATGCGAGTTTGGCTCCGATGCAAGAACGGATTCCCATAGCGAAGGGTAAAAAACTGTTGAGATGAGTGACACCTTCTAATTTGGAACCATTTCGTTGCCAACGTTTTGGGTTGAATGAATCCGCATTTGGATAAACGGCGTCGTTTCTTCCGGCGGTATAAAGCGACAAAATTATTAACTCCTGAAAAATAATCACAATATTATACACGGTGGTTCGGTAAGTAATGGATCACCCATTTTATTTTTTTAACTGTTGAAGATCGGAAAAAAATGTAAATGTAAACCCCCATTGTTTTTTGACGAAAAATTGATTGCGATTAACGAATTTTGACTTAGGTGTACCATAACTTTGGAGCGACAGCAACTTCGTTCATCTGAGAACTTCTTTTTTTTATTTCAGATTCGTAATCTACGCAAAATTTTAAATTGATTTAACATTCATATGACCTCTTGAAACTTTAAAGAATGCCAAATTTAGCGTTATTTTGCTCTAAAATCCGTTGAAATTGACCTACGATACTCAATTTAACTTGAAATTTTGCTTAGATTACGAATCTGATATAAAAACAGGGGTTCTCATATGAAATACGAAGTTGCTTGTGTCTGGGACACCCGTATATCCCGGAATTTAAACTACACCATTAATTCAAAATTAAGGGGTTTACATTTAACTTTTTTCAAAAACCACTTTTTAAACGCTCTCCCAGAATGCCATTGTTTCCGACACCCTGTAGACTTTCCTAGGAAAAAAAACTTTAAATAATTCCCTTCCTTATACTTCCCCCCTTCGTTATACTTCCCCTTCCTTATACTTCCCCTCTCCGTTATATTCCCCTCACTTATACTTCCCTCTCGTTATACTCCCCTCACTTATACTTCCCCCTACGTTATACTTCCCTCGTTATACTTCCCCCCGTTATACCCTCCGTATACTTCACCTTCCTTAAACTTCCCCTTCCCAAATACTTCCCCCCCATATACATCTCCCTCCGTTGTACGTCCCATCCGTTATACTTCCCCTTCTATATACTTCACCTTCCTTATACTTCCCTTCCTTATACTCCCCTTCCTTATACTTCCCCTCCCTATACTCCCCCCCCGTTATACTTCCCCCTCCGTTATACTTCCCTCTTCTATATACTTCCCTCCTATATCCCCCTCTTATACTTCCCCCTCCGTTATACTTCCCCTCCTCATATTCCCCTCCCTCATACTCCCCCCTCCGTTATACTTCCCCTCCGTTATACTTCCCCCTCCGTTATACTTCCCTCTTCTATATACTTCCCCTCCCTATACTCCCCCCCTTTATACTTCCCCCTCCGTTATACTTCCCCTCCCTTATACTCCCCCCTCTTTATACTTCCCCCCGTTATACTTCCCCTCCCTCATATCCCCCCTCCGTTATACTTCCCCTCCCATATACTTCCCCCTCCGTTATACTTCCCCTCCCTTATACTCCCCCCCTTATACTTCCCCCTCCGTTATACTTCCCCTCCCTCATAATTCCCCTCCCTATACTCCCCCCTCCGTTATACTTCCCTCCCATAACTTCCCCTCCGTTATACTTCCCTCTTCTATATACTTCCCCTCCCTTATACTCCCCCCTCTTTATACTTCTCCCCTCCGTTATACTTCCCCTCCCTTATACTCCCCCTCTTATACTTCCCCCCTCCTTTACTTCCCTCATACCCCCCTTATACTTCCCCCCTCCGTTATACTTCCCCTCCCATATACTTCCCCCTCCGTTGTACGTCCCCTCCGTTATAGTTCCCTCTCCTATATTGTTTTTCTTACGTCTTTATTAAAAGTGTAATCTTTAAAAGAAACAGTTTCTGGAAGGTATCTCGTAATAAAAATCGCTGGCGGATATAAGCGGAGAGTTTCCCGGACGGCACCTCTCGTCATTCTGGATTATTTAAAATTTCCTCTTGATATTTTTCATTTTGCGATAATAAATATAAAGCCCACTGGCTCGCGTAGGCTGTCTAAAATTAAAATTAAAAGGGGAAAAAAAATTGTTTGAAAATTACGGTGTCTCCAGCAGCCAATAATAAATCGGCGACGATAGCGACTGTGCGATCAAACTCGATGTTTTCTTCGATCATTTTACTAAGAAGACCATCAGATCTTTCAGTGGCCATTTTTCGCACCATTTTTCGACCTAAAATTTTTGTTTTTGTTTGAAAAAAAAAAAGTTTTATCTCACTTGATTCTAAAGAGTTGCGGACTGCTGTTTCGAATTGTTTCCACGAGTCGAGTCCAGCCTCTGGGCCAAACCGACCGGAAGCATCGTTAGCTTCGAACTTGTTTTGAATATCAACTCAAATATATCAGCGAGTTTCGAAATATCTTCCAGATACTCGCCTCTTTTTTCGATATAATTGGATCCTAGGAGGCTTCCTATAACAACTATTATATTAAATAATATAATTATCTATATAATAAAATACGAACAGGAGAGGGAATGATGGTAAAATTCATGTTCGAGATTTTGGATGTGAGAACCATCGAAAAGACGCCAATGATCGACGAGATCGTTGACGATGACGTCATGAACATCGCCTAAACCTTCGATTACGTCTTTTTTTAAAAAATGTTTATTCAACGGCTTTCTGTGAGACACCCATTCTTCACCATCCCTAAATAAATAAAAATTATTTTAATTGAAACACAAAATTTTCATACAGAAAATTTATTGATATCGTAGCACAGCAAATTCCATTTAGTCCAGTCAATCTAAATATCTAAACGGAAAATAAAAGAAGAAAAAATATGGTCGTCGCGTTAGTTCTAACACCGGATAAGTCATTTTTTGTCAATTTGGAGTTAGGCATAGTTTCTGATGGTAAAATTTGTGGAGAATCGAATTCCGTTGGTAGTTGAAACCTATTACCAACAGAAAACGCGTAGTTCACGATTTAGCCAACAGGTGATGCATTGAATGAGAAATTATTCCGTATTTTGGCTCTCCTGAAAACCTAGGAAACTTATCCGGTGTTAGAACTAACGCGACGATTTGTTATTTGACGGAAATGTGGAGTGTCCCATGTTGTTGGGGGGGGGGCGGATTTCCCCGGTTTTTCGCTTATCTCCAAAACGGTACGTCGTATCCAAAAAATATAAGATAAAAAAGAAAGCTGACTAAATTTTCAATAAATTGGTTCAATAAAATGTTTTGTACGACCAACGGCGCCCGAGCAACACGGCGGCGAAAAACGGTGCGAAAACGCACAACAAAATTATAAGCTTGAGTATCGATTTTCGCTCAGGCTGCTCCTTCGCTAATTATTTTTCGAATTTCAGCGATTTTAAAACACCTTTTTTTCATTGACTTTATTCAGCGCTCTGCAGCTTGGAAATGGCGGATCGTGCAATAAAGTTGATTTCGTCTAATATGTAGGAAATTTAATCATCTTTCATTTTTGTACAGTACATTTTTTGGCTACGACGTACCGTTTTGAAAATACAGGCGAAAAACAGCAAAAAATCATGCCCCAAGGTCAAAACAAACTTTCGTACTGTTTTTCGCCGCCGTGTAGCTCGAGCGTCGTTGTTCGTATAAAAAATGTTATTGAAGCAAATTTATAGGAAATTTAATCAGCTTTCTTTTTTAACTTATGTATTGTTTGGCTACGGCGTACCGTTTTGGAGATTCAATGAAAAACCTGGAAAATCCATATTTTTTTAAGGAGGGCTTTCCAAAACTACATTTAGCCGTGGGGGGGGGGGGGGCAACCTTCCGAAGCTAGACCCCGTGTAGGCACGTGCAATATCAGTCGAAACTGATTAGAGGCGAAAAATACAGGCGAAAAACCGCTTAAAGCCACCGCCCCATGGTCAAAACAAATTTTCGTACTGTTTTTCGTCGCCGTGTAGCTCGAACGTCGTTGTTCGTACAAAAAATGTTATTGAACCAAATTTATAGGAAATTTAATCTGCTTTCTTTTTTAACTTAAGTATTTTTTGGCCACGGCGTACCGTTTTGGAAATACAAGCGAAAAACCTACAAAATCCTTATTTTTTAGAGGAAGGCTTTCCAAAACCACATTTAGCCGTGGGGGGGGGGGGGGGGCTCCAAAGCTAAGTAGACCCCATGTAGGCACGTGCAAGATCAGTCGAATCTGATTGGTTATTCTCTGACGGGAGGCCTATTGATGATTACAAAAGTAAATTAAATGGGCGTTGGAGTATAAAGGACAAAATTCAATTACGTAATTATTTATTAATTAGGTTATGTAAATTAAAAGGGAGTATAAAATCGGTATTGGGTATTATTTGGATTCTCGAACTCGAGGTCATTTCGCCTACAAAGTTCAAAAACCCCCCACTTCATTCTCAATTCCATGGAGGTTCCCCATAATTCAATACCGATTTGTGTTAATTGAAATAAAATGAAACTTACATGAAAAAAGTCCTCGTTTACACCCGTATAATTTGTTGTAGAGGTTCCACGCTTTAGGCATGAAGTGTTTCGGGTGTTTCCCTTCAGCGGCGAAGACGAATCTCATCGTTTCTGGGTCGGAGACGAAAATCGCGGTGTCGTTTCCCATATTTTCTCGGAAAACCGGGCCGGATTCGCGATGTCGTGCGTCGATGTATTCGTGAAGTTTCGGCGCCGATCCTGCGGCGATGATGGAAAAAGTCGTCCCGAAAAAAGGAAGACCATTTCTGGTAGGTATCTCTCTTGCCACCTTTGGCGCTCCAGATTTTCGCTATCGAAAAAGACCTCCTCATTTCTCGAACGTCCCAAAACGAATGACCAATAAAAAAACAGACCCTTCTCCTCTCATAAATAATTCATCACCATGAAAGATTCAAATGTCACAGAGGAACAAAAAACGTCTGGAAAACCAAGAAAAATTAAAAGCAAACGCTAGCAAAATATAAACATTACTAATCTGTAATAGTAGCCCGTAATCTCCCACTCTTTTAAACAAATTATTGAGAGTTTTTTTCCCCCTTTTTATAAACCCCGCAGGGATGTCATGAAAAAAGACCCTTTTTTTACCGTTTTAAAAATTATCCTTATATTTCCAACGTCTAGTTCATTCATAAATATAATTGTGACCGTAAAATATGATTTTTAAAAAACCCTATTTTTTTCTTCTTTCAAATCTTCAAATTATAACAAAGATAAAATTGCTTTAAATATCCATAGACACATGGAATGTGTCAAAATAATTTCTCTTTTAGGAAGTTAAAAATTGTGCAGATATTGAATCTTAAGCTTCTCTGAAAAGTCGCTAGATGGAAGCACCAGTATTTATAAACGTCCCTTTTTCTCAAAATTTCCTTGAAAATCATTCCTTGACGAGTTTATAAACCTCCCTTGAAGAGACCTTTACTTCAAATGAAAGGGATCCTTAAGATTTCCCGCGTTTTTTCAAGGTAGCTTAAGTAGTAACGGAGGGCTCTCATTCGCTGATGATAACACAATCAATTTTAACCAAATATCTTGTTAAGAGGCGGGAATTTTCAAGTATCCTATTGGTTAAGAAAAGTCCCTGAGGTTTGAGGATTTCCCTGGATGTTTAAATGTTCTATTCAGGTTAGGGGATGAGAAGACAATGCCCAAATCCATCTTATCATTGCATAGACAGGCTTATTTGAAAGGCTCTCCCTTTCTCTGAATGGCTAATATACGATTCACTATTGTCTGGCTGAAATGGACCGGAAAAAGCTTCTTTAAAAGTTAATCATTACCTCAAGGTTTGCTTCGATGATTGGAGAGGACGAATGAATGAACAAGAAGCAGGATGGAACACGAAGAAAAACTATCACAAGTGGCGAACGCAAGGTTTCTTCCGACTGACTGAGTGAAGTGCTAGGGGAAGTCTTTACCTAAAATGTAATCCTTTTTTCGGCTTGGGGAAAACCAGATGGTTTTTCTGAGGTATTTCGCCACCCTAATAAAATCTACTACCTACTGCTATCCATTTTGACCCTATTTACACCCTAAGAACCATTTCTTATAAGTTAATAACTGCGGGCATTGCAAAAAGTTTTATTGAGGGAGTTTAAGGCCATTTGTATACGTTCCTTGGGTCTTTCCTTAACCAAAAGGACACCTTTCCGCTCTTAAAATTAGGCCAGGTTTCAAGTGAAAATCCAGAATCAGCCGGGAGAACATCGTTCAACATAACGCATTTCACCCTAAAGTTGAACATAAAAAATCTGTTGTTCACCATAATGCGTTTCGGCATAATGCAATTAAACATAAAGCTCTCGAAAGTTCAAAAAATTTTGAGCATAATGCATTTCATCATAAAGCGTTTCGCCATAATCGACTTTTTCAATCAATGCAAGTCGACCTAAAAAAAGTGCAAGTTACCATAACGCTTCTCACCATAAAAGCCTCTCTTTAAGTGATCTTTTTTCGATCATATCTTCTAAACGGTTAATCCTACACAAAAAATAAATAAAAGCAAACTGAAAGGAAACTAAATTTCCTACAAAAGTACTTAGTAAATTTTCATCCTCAGGCCGGCCGTTATCGAGATATTAACTTAAGTGATCTTTTTTCAATCATATCTTCTAAACGGTTAATCTTACACAAAAAGGTAATAAGAGCAAACTGAAAGAAAATTAAATTTCCTATATAAAAGATTTTATTCATTTTCATCCTCAAACCAGCCGTTATCGAGATATTTTAAATTTCCTACAAAAGAATAATATTCATTTTTATCCTCAAGCCTGCCGTTATCGAATATTAACTTAAGTGATCTTTTTTCGATCATATCTTCTAAACGGTTAATCTTACATAAAAAATTAATAAAGCAAACTGAAAGGAAATTAAATTTCCTACAAAAAGTAGTTAGTAAATTTTCATTCTCAGGCCGGCCGTTATCGAGATATTTTAAATTTCCTACAAAAAGAATAATATTCATTTTCATCCTCTAGCCTGCCGTTATCGAGATATTAAACTTTATGTTTCGCCATAAAACAGTTTCTGTCTTTTGGGCATAATACCACAGTACACCACAACGCTATTCAACATAAAGCATCTCACCATAAACTAGGAAAAGCTAGCAGGCAGCCAATCGGATAAGCTCGTTTTATGACACAAGGGATAATTTTTTTCCTCTCGCGAGAATGTCCGAATTACATTACGGTGAACTGTCAAGTTATAAGGTTTTTGTCGTTTCGCCATAATCGCATTTTTAATGAAAATGCGCTAGCTTTTAGGGGAAAATAGGCTAGCTCTTTGGCAGTCCCTAGTTTATGCTGAGATCGACAGAAACAGTTTTATGGCGAAACAAGTTCTTTAAAATGAAAGTTTCCTTTATGTTCAACTGCGTTATGTTGAAACGACAAATTTTATGTCGAAACGACAAGTGTTAAATTTCTTCTTTATGGTGAGATGTATTATGTTTATTATGGTGAAGGTTTTCGACCATTTTCTTTATGATGAATTGCAGATTTTTGATGGTGAACGGTAACTCGCCATTTCTGCTATTTTATGGACAAATGCATTATGGCGAACCGCATTATGTCGACACTGGAGCATGCGCAGAAGGATTCGGACGTCAAATGTCATCAGATGACTTCAGATTTGACGTGCAAACGATTTGATCATAAATTCTGACGTCCAAATCCTTCTGCGCATGCACCAGGAGTAACAAACTCCAGTTGGAGCAAACCTAACCTTGAAAACAAGCAGGGAATTAGGAAGCGCAAAACCGTAAATTGGATAAGATAGACCATTTTTTGGTAGTTAAAAAATAAATACTTTATTTACATATTGTCATCAAGTAAAAAACGGATAAAATTGCGAAAATGTACGATTGCGGTGAATTGCCTGAAACTCCTGACTGAATGTGTGTGTAAAAATGGTAGTTTGTCAGGTCCTCTTCGCTTTCTTGGAGAATTTCGGGCTCGGTGAGATTCAAGGGTTTTTTAACGTCGTCGTAAATCAAGGGAGATCCGAAAGGCGGCTCTTTGTTCGTACGGAGATAAAAAGTACCTTGAATGCTAGAAAAGAGAATAAAGAAAAAATAAATTAAAGATTTTACTTGGGGTCCATGTCGAATCCCATGTAAGCTTTTTGATTTCTGCTGCAAACTCCTGCCTCGTAGTCTTCCCACGAGTCGCATTTAGTCGCGATGAATCCAGGCCTTAAAATCGACTCAGCTAAGTATCTATAAGCGGCCATGTGACTGCAGACAACTGTAACCAGGACGCCAACTAGTAAGGAGGTCGGTAAAATATTTTTTGAAAAAAATTCATCCATTCACTTTTTTCACACGCTATTTTAACCTATAAACGAACTCACTGGATGAAAGTTTACTGAACTCGCACATAGGCTGCGTCTCCGTCCCTCCGTTGGGGTAGAAGTCGACGTGCCCGATTTGATCTGTGAGCGAAAGATAACCTGAAGCCGTATGAATGACTGCGACATGTCCGGCGTCCGTTTTATCAAGCTTCAGCTCGTCTGAAACACCCGTGAACCACGGAGCTGGAGGATCCAACCCTGAAAAAATAAAGACAAAAAATTAAAGAGAAGTAACAATATAGGAGGGGGAAGTATGTAGGAGGGGGAAGTATGTAGGAGAGGGAAGTATAACGGAGGGGGAAGTTCTTTTTTTATTTTTCCGATTTTTTTTTTTTTGGAAAAATTTTCAGTTTTTTTTTTTTCAAAAAATTTTCCGAGTTTTTTTGAAAAATTTTCTGGGTTTTCTTTTTTTTTGCGCTTTTTTTCTGAAAAATTTTGTAAGTCCTTTTTTTTTCGAAAATTTTTTTAAGTGTCAAGGTAGAAATAATGGGCTCTTTGGCCTAGGGATGTGCCTCTCGTAATGGGTGAAGTATGAAATTTCTCCCTACTGTAAAAAATAATAATTAAAAAGTGGAAATTTGTTTACACCGAAAATTCGTAAAAATATAAGGAGTCTTTGGTGAAAATTTGATGAAAATCGGACCAACGGTTGGGCCGCAGCGAATTTTTTAAAATTTCAAACGGCCATATCTTCGCCCTTTTTTCGGAATTCAAAATCGCCCTGGTTAGTTTCTTCTTCACCGGCTAAAGAAATTTGTGTGAAAATTTGGTGAAAATCGGTTGAAAACTGTGGCCGTAATGTGTTCCGGAAAAAAATGGACGGACGGCCGGCCGGCCGGCACCACAGACAAAGTTGAGATCGGTAAAGATCAATATTCGATTTGACCCTCCGGGGACTGGAAGACCCTTCCCAAAAACCTGACGTGGAGGTTATCACAATAACTTCTTAACGAAGTTAACTTAAAAATAACATCCATATTTTCTCAAATTCTGATGACACCGATGAATAGTACAAACATGAAGAAATTCACAAATATTTCGAAAATTCAACCTTTTTTATTTGTTCCTTTACCGATTATTTTGTCCAAATAGCCGGAAGATTCTTTGATATTGTACCCGGCAATTCCAGCTACGTGTGCACCGAGGCTGAAGCCGATCAAGGTCGTACTGCTCAAAGCGATACTTCCCACTTCTTGCGCCCAGAGAAGGAATTTCGCCACATCTTTCCCTACTTTTTCCATATTCCTAAAAGAAAAATTTTTAAAATAAAAATCAAACAACTAATTCTGTACTTGGCGGCACTGATGTAATCTGGACCTTTAGCTGCGCTTTCATAATCGGCGATTATTATAGTGTAGCCTGTCCTCTCCAACAAAGCTGAAAGTTTACATTTTTATATCTTTTTAATTAATAGCTTTGTTCCAACCGCAGTTCGAAACTGTTTAGAAACTTCTGAAGCATGCGCTGAAGGATTTGCACATATAATTTGATGTCAGATACTTGGTATATGACGTCCAAATCCTTCTGCGCGTGCTCCAGGAGTTACAAACCGCGGTTGGAACAAAGCTTCTAAGTATTACCTTCGGCAATTATCATATTGAAAGTATTGTTCAAACTCCCACCCAGGCCGTGAAGGAGAAGAACGGTCGGATCCGGCCGTGAAAGATCAGTTCTTTTAAATCCATCAGTCTTATCGATTTTTTGCCCGATTTCTGTTATTGATATCGGATCTCCCCTGTATATCAAAATAATAAACATTTTTAGGAACCATTTCCTTAGCATACCTGGTAATTAAATAAAATGATGTTGGTTCTATCGGTATGTGTATTGCCTCAGTTTTACCTGAAAATGATAATTTCATTTTAAATAATGAACCCAGTAAATTAGGAAGCAGAAAAAAGTTAGACCCGTAAGATTCGAACCAAGGACCTTTGGATTACTTGCCCAACACTCTCAACAACTAAGTATTTTTTGTCCTAAAGACCTATTTCCAAACTTATCTATTGAGGGTATAACATTAAAAAAATTTTAATTTAAAAAATGAGTCACTTTGGTCAATTTTAAGGGATTTTAGCGCAAAAATTTGACATTTTTTAAAGTTGACAAAAATGGTCATGTGAATAGTCAAATCAACTTGAAATTTTGCGTAGATTACGAATCTGAAATAAAAAATAGGGGTTCTCATTTGAAATAACGAAGTTAGGTTCTGTTGGGGGCACCCTGTATATCCAAACGCATTTTTAAGTACAACAACAAATTCTTCGATTTCAACAAGAATTAAGATCCAGGTCCCCCAGAGAAGCCACTGCTAAATGCCAAGAGTAAATGACCTTGATCACCAATCCACGGAGCTTAACACTCCCATTATACCAGTACAATCTCAAGCATTAGCAACATAGAAAAAACAAATCCAGATCGACCTTTTTAAAAACGTCCTCATAAAAAATGCAGATTTTATACTATTTTTATAAAAACAGCTACTCTGTACTTTATGTAAAAATAAAGTTTTAAAAAAAATCGCACATCAAGGTTATTTTACACATTTTGAATAATAAATTTTTTTTTTCAAAGCAGGTTTTTTTTTTTTTGCTGGGAGATGGAATCGCGGATGGAATGGATGGGGTTTCCCGTCGAAAATATTCACTTTATTTTTAACCTATTCCCAAAGGAGAAAAAAACCTTCACTATAAAAAAATAATGGAGGCGCCGGGTATCGATCCCGGTACCTCTCGCATGCTAAGCGAGCGCTCTACCATCTGAGCTACGCCCCCTGATGACTTAAAAAAATCAAATATTAAAAAAGTACAATCAAAATCTGGGTCATTCAGTCAGCGAAAGTGGTCTTAAGATGTGGACAAAGGTTGATATAGGCTTCGCCCGCAACGCGCCTTTTCTTCCAAGCCTCAAGGACGCCTTGTTCCGCCTCGATATAGGAAAGGACGTAGAGCTAGAGAGAAAAAATGGATATTGGTTTGAAACTTCTGGAGCATGCGCAGAAGACTTTGCACGTCTAATTTGACATCAGAAGACATCAGATTTGACGGACAAACGATTTGAACGACGTCAAATTTGACTTCCAAATCCTTCTGCGCATGCTCCTGGTGTTTCAAACCAATTTCAACGTCTAATTTGACATCAGATGACTTCAGATTTGACGGACAAACGATTTGAACGATGTCAAATTTGACTTCCAAATCCGTCTGCGCATGCTCCAGGAGTTTCAAACTGCGGTTGGAACAAAGTTATTGTTTATACACAAGAGGATAATTTTTCAATGGAGATATCCTGAAGCCTTCTTCCTATTGGTTGTGCCATATTTTTCCTTATGTTAGCCCAGAATCCAGGTTGCCAAAATGGTGGAAGGAGGTCAAGCAGGGGCTCTCACCATATTTCCTAGCCACCCTATTCAGAGCCAACACCAAAGAAATGGCAGATCTAGAATTCTTCCAACTTCCAAATAAAAATCCTGAAGATCGAACCACCGACACCGTGGTGAAAAGCCGAAAATCATCCGAGGTGGTTACTGCGAAAAGTGCAATGACTTTTCCTTATTTATGTTATTTATTTCCTAAAAAGTCAAAAAACTGCAAAAAGGCAGAAATAATGGTTGATATTTTTGTTTCCTTTCTTGAAGATGCTGACCAGACATTTTATTTGCTTCTAAGCAATTTCTGACGTACTTTAACAGAGAAAATTTAAAACTCATCACGGATAATTACATTGTTTAAACCTACGATCTACGGATTCTTCCAACTTCAAAACAAAAATCCCGATGATCGATCCCCGGGAAAAGTCGAGACTCAACCGTTCTGCCACTGAGATGGTTACTGCGAAAAGTGCAACAACTTTGCAGGGTTCTTTATTCCCCAAGTCAAGAAAACTGCAGCGAAGGCACAAAGGAATGTTGGTTATAAGTTTTTCATTCTTGAAGTTGCTGACCAGACAGTCAATTTGCTTTGCTAAGTAATTTCTGACGTAGTTTAACAGAGGAAATTTAAAACTCATCGTGGATAATTACAAACTCTTCCAACTTCCAAAAAAATCCCGATGATCTGTTGAACTACGTCAGAAATTGCTTAGCAAAGCCAATTGAATGGTCAGTTTCTTCAAGAATGCAAACAAAAATCCCCGGGAAAACCCGAAACTCAACCGTTTTGCTTCGGAGATGGTTACTGCAACAACGTTGCAGGGTTCTTTATTCCCCAAGAAATCAAGAAAACTGCAGCAAAGGCACAAAGGAATGTTGGTTATAATTTTTTCATTCTTGAAGTTGCTGACCAGACATTCAATTTGCTTTGCTAAGCAATTTCTGACGTAGTTTAACAGAGGAAATTTAAAACTCATCACGGATAATTATATTGTTTAAATCTGGCATCCTTGGATTTTTTTGAACATTTCCTGCTTAAAAATTACGGTTTCTGACAATGAAAAAAAACCGCAGCAGTTTTTATGATGGTATAATGAAAAGATGCTTACATAACTGGATAAGTAGAAATACGATGAGACGAAAGATGGTCATTTTTGTTCGGTCACATCACTAGCCGGTCCAGAACACATTTAGCGATTTGAGACTCAATTAAGGAAGGATGGGATCCCCACTCCGTTCGCGTCGAAAAGCTCTCCCTCTTTTGCTTCCTCGGTTGTTGGGTTTTTTTTTGCGGATAATGAGGTCTCTCGTTCACAGACAATCGTTATCCACATTTTAATTTCTACCAAATTGCTGTCATTAAGAAATGTGACATTACACATGTTTAATTCAGTCTAAATTCTCAGTAAAAACAAGTTTTTAAGATCTTAAGGAACACGAAAGCCAAATTTAAAGCGTACACGAAATGAGAGAAATTGTCGTCATTCAGTTGGGGAACTGTGGAAATGGTGTCGGAACAAAGGTCGGTTTTATTCGGCCTTTCTATTTGCCCAAAAGTTGGCATATTTTGTGATCATTCGACTAAAAATTGAAGGACTGGAGATAAAAGCTGTTATTTCAGTTTTGGGAGGTGATTTCCGATGAGCACGGCGTGACGCCGGATGGACAATGGAAAGGCGATAGCGACCTTCAGCTTGAAAGGATCAACGTCTACTACGAAGAAGCTTGTATGGAAAAAAAAACCTGAAAACAATAACAAAAAAATTTTCAGCACGTAGCGGCTACGTTCCTCGGAACGTCATGGTCGATTTAGACCCCGCCACTGGGCAAATGATCAAAAGCTCACCCTACGGGAAAATCTTCAGGCCTGAAAACATCATTTTAGGTAGAGCAGGAGCTTCCAATAATTTTGGAAAAGGTAGGTATACTGAAGGACTTGAAATCGGCGACGTCACGCTGGACGTTGTGCGTAAACTCTGCGAAGCGTGTGACTGCTTACAGGTAACAGCATTTCTTGATTTTGAATTCATTGTTTTTTAGGGTATTCAAATCGTACACGGTTTGGGAGGAGGTACAGGCTCAGGATTGGGTCATTTACTTATCGAACAATTAAGAGGGGAATATCCAGACAGAGTTTTATGCACATACAGTGTACTACCTTCGCCAAAAGTAAACATTGAAGTTTTTTGAAAAAACTGTGTACAAAATGAAACTCGGCTAAATCTACAAAATTTAAATTTACCCTGTGGCTGAGTTTCATTTTGTACACCTAATAAATAAAAATTGTAGGAAATTTCATTTTCTATAAATTTGTACTTAATTATTTTTTCTAGGATGCACCATTTTCGGAAAATAATTTTTTTTAAATAAATTTATCTTGAAAACTGTGCGTCCTAGAGAAAAAATGAATAGAATAAAAATTAAAGAGAATTGAATTTCCAACTGATTTTATTTAGTGCATTTTTTCAATATCTGTAACGGTTTACGATTTACAAGCCTTTAAAAATTAACCTTCTTAATGGTTATACTTCAATGACCTTCTTAGACGGAGAAGGTCAACTTTTGATGGACTTTAACGCCTAAAATTTTGAAAAAATGAACTACTAGGTGTACAAAATGAAACTCGGCTAAAATCTACAAAATTCAAAACCCTGAGGCTGAGTTTCATTTTGTACACCTAATATAATATTTTTAGGTCTCCGAGACAGTTGTCGAGCCCTACAACTGCGTCCTTGGTTTTCAATCATGCATCGATATGGTCGACGAAGTCTACTGCCTGGATAACGAAGCCCTATATCACATCTGCAGCAACGTACTTAAACTTGGTGCGCCCCAGATTGGGGATCTGAACCATCTTATTTCGTGCGCGATGGCAGGAACGACGACATGCTTCAGGTTTCCTGGACAGCTGAATGCGGACTTGAGAAAAATCCTGACTAACATGGTGCCTTTTCCGAGACTTCATTTTTTCATTCCAGCCTTTGTACCTCTGACTGCCAGAGGAAGTCAGGCTTACAGACAAATGACAGTCCCTGCACTCGTTCAGCAGATGTTCGACCCTAACTGCTACATGTGCGCCGTCGACCCATCAAAAGGAAAATTTTTAACAGCCGCTGGAATATTTCGGTAATGTAGCTTAAACAATAACCTTCCTAACCTCCAATCAGGGGAAGAATGTCTACAAAAGAAGTCGATGAACAGATGCTAAACGTCCAACTACGAAACTCGGATAAATTTTCAGAATGGATCCCAAACAATATTAAATCCGCCATCTGCGATATTCCTCCCAGAGGTTTAAAAATGGCTGCAACTTTTATCGGTAATTTTAATTTACTGTTCAAAATCTAATTTTCTTTAGGAAATATGACTCCCTGCGTCGATATGTTAGGAAGGGTGATGGAATCGTTTGAAGCGATGTATAAGAAGAAGGCGTTCGTCCATTGGTACACGGGTGAGGGTATGGAACTTCAAGAGTTCGACGACGCCCAAAAAATGCTTGCAGAGGTCATCGATCATTATCATAGCTTCGCCACCGAGCCTCCGCCCGACCGTAGCGAAAGAATGTCGGGGAGTAGCGCAAGAAGCGGAGGAAGCGCCGGAAGTGCTGGAAGTGCTGGAAGTGCCGGAAGCGCTGGCAGTGCTGGTAGCAGAAGAAGCTAATACTCAAACTAATAACGCCAATTTCAAATAAAAGTTTTTTTTTTCGTGTAATATCTTCTGTACCTTTGACATTTCGCCACTGTCTTCGAAAAACTGGTTTCGCCCCGGGCTGCCTATTCTTATTTTCACTTTTGTTAAGACCTAACTGATTCTGTGACCCAAATTAACAGGTTTCTTCTTGTCTTTTCTTTTTTATAACATCAACAGGGGGCGTAGCTCAGATGGTAGAGCGCTCGCTTAGCATGCGAGAGGTACCGGGATCGATACCCGGCGCCTCCAAGACAATCATTTTTGTAAAAAACTCAACGATTTATTTTGCTTAAATTTTACACGAGCTCAAATCAGGCTTCGGTTTATGCAAACAATGTCTTTTCCATACAGGCCAAGCATAAAAACCGTGACGGCGGTAAACTTTCATCGCACATTTCGACGCCTCTGCGATGTCATCCGTTCTTAAATCTAAAAATGAAAAATGAAAATTCCAGGTTGAACGGAACTCAGCCGAAAGTTAGAAAACGATGAATATTTTTACCTTCACATTTCGCGTTGCATTCTCTTCCTTTTCGACCAGCTTCGCAAAATCTTTCGTATATCTAAATAAAATATTTTATAAAATTTCCTTTTATGAAATTATGAACCACCTGAAATATTCCGTGATGGTAAAACCCGTTTTCGTCAGGTCCACTTAAATACGATGTATTACTTGAACTCCCCTTTTCTATCAAACAAACCCCTGTGCAAATGAAGAAAATAAACAATAAAATTTTCTTTATGAATATTTACAGTCTATAAGTAAGCCTTTAACGAATCCTTGTTCCAAAAGCACTTGGGCTAGTTCGCATCTTGTGAAATTTTTTGCTTCTGAAGATCCTGAAAGGACGACAGCGACCAAAATCAAAGAAGAAACTTTCCTAAAATAGATACAGTATACAAAAGGAGACAGTCAGATATTACGGGGAGGGGGGGGGATTCAATAAAGGGTATTACTATTACGATATCTTCTCTTTGAGAAAGTTAAAAAGAAACTAGGGGTTCCACAGGGTAGCGGCCTTGGTCCTTATTGTGCTTTCCGAAGGTAGTAAGTATGATGAATTTTTTTACGCCCTCCGTTTCTTTTACTCCTTCCGGCATTTTCCGCCGAATCTTTGTAAAAATATTACGACGAAACTATACATCGGATTTTCTTATAAAATATATTTTTGGAAAGAGCTCATCAAAGCCTACAAAATGGCTGACGGTTTTTTGGAAAAAAATTTTCAGTCGAAAAATAAAATTTCTATTTTCCAAAAGAAAACTTTTTCGGAAAAACTGCTCCCAAGACCGTATAGGCATTTCCAAAATAAACAGAACGAGCTTTTGTAAAAAATTTTCCGACGATTTTTAGTGCTCAAAATATATAGGAAAGTAATTTTAAGCATCTTCCCTCTCTGTCTAACACTTGGTTGAATTTTGTGGTCGGATCCGCCTTAAGAAAGTTATTGTGATACCCTCAACTTAGGGTTTTTGGGGAAGGGTCTTCCAGACCCCGGATGGTCAAATCGAATGAGATCTTTACCGATATCAACTTTGTGGTGCCGGCCGTCCGTCCGTCTGTAGCATTATATTATACTTTATACATCCCTTTACCTTATACTTCCCCCTCCGTTATACTTCCCCCTCCGTTATACTTCCTCTCCTTTATACTTTCCCCTCCATTATACTTCCCCTCCTTTATAATTCCGGAACACTAATTTAGGGCCAAAGTTTTTAACCGATTTTCACAAAACTTTCACACAACCTCCCTGAATAGTTAAACAAGAAATAATTGTGAGCGATTTTGGAATTTCGAAAAAATGGCGGAGAAATGTCTGTTTAAAGTTTAAATTTTCCAGAACACTTTACGGCCACAATTTTCACCCGATTTTCACCAAATTTCCACACAACCTTCCTAAATAGTTGAGCAAGAAACCACCCTCTGTGATTTTTGAAATTCGAAAAAATGGCCGAGATATGCAAGTTTGAAATTTCAAAAACAGCGCTACGGCCGAACCGTAGTATTCACCAAATTTTCACCAAATACTCCTTACATTTTTTACAACCCTTTGGTAAAATAATTTTTTTTTGTATTTTTTTAGTAGGGAGAAATTTTATTCCTCCACCCTATGCTAGAGGGGCACCCCTTGGGCAGAAAGCCTACCTTGATACTTATTGAAATATTTGTACTAATACTTACATCACTTTTATATTGTACGAGTACATGAGCCGCTTACTAATACTGTATTAGTCTTATAAAAGAAGTCGGTTGCTTTATATAGCTTTTACTTCTCAAATCGTAAAATATGAAATTTGTAATCCCTGATTCATTCAAAAATTAATTCCAAATCACAAATGACATGACTCACACTTTTATGTTCAATAATTTTTTATTTATTTTTTTTCTATAGAAAAGTGGATCAAAGAATTTCTGGGAATCCAGGTTTTATAGATGCTTTTATTTTCTTAATGTTTTTTTTTTTTGCACACTTCGACGCCTCTGTGATATCATCTGTCCTCAAATTCTGAAAAAAAAAAAAAATGTTTTTAAAACTTTGGGATAAAATAAAAAAATTATTTTTACCTTCACAATTTGCGTTACAGTCTTTGCCTTTTTTTCCCCCCTTTTCACATCATTTGTCGTTTATCTTTTTAAAAAAATCAAAAAAAGTGTTTTTTTTTCCATACGAAAGAACGTTTTTACTAACCTGGAAGAGCCCATCATATGAACCGTCATAATTCGGTCCGGCTTTTTCCGCAGTGTTTCTCGAACTCTCGTTTTCCACTAAGCAAACCCCTAAAAACAAAAATCCAAAAAACAAGTTCCTACACTTTTCTCACCGTCAGCCATTAAATTTTCTTCGAATCCTTGCTTTAGAAGCTCTTTGGCCAAACCGCATCTGGAGAAAACCTTGGCTTCCAAATAAACCAGCATAGATACCATACACAACACTAATAAATAAATTGATTTCCTAAAACTTCAAGTATCTTTAATGATAATTATAATTAAATTTCACATCTATAAAAATACATTGTAAAGTAGATAATATTTTTCTTAAAGAAGTAAAATGTATCAAATAATAAACCAATAATAGAGGAAGAAATGACCATGATAACGGATATCTCACGACGCGTTTCTGCATAAAAAGCCTCGTCAGGTGCTTTTCACTGTGAACCTATCTCCGAGAGATTTAGTGGATACAGCGGGAAGCTGGAAACAAACCGTCTCCCTAAAGCTCACCGCCGCCACTGTTCCCCAAGAGATAGAGCCACTCACCACCTCGTGCTGAGTGGCTTCCCGCTGTATCCACTAAATCTCTCGGAGATGGTTCACAGTGAAAAGATAGAAATGATTATGATAGAGGTATTGGTCACCTGACGAGGCTTGTTAATCCGAAACGCGTCGTGAGATACCCGTTATCACGGTCATTTCTTCCTCTATTATTGGTTTATTATTTTATAGGAAAATCAACAATCTTGCGGAATACAGACGCAATAAACATTAAAATCTTAAAAGAAAAATTTATTTGTACGCCTTCTTTTTATTGATTTTTTAAGATTTGATAAGTAACAACAAAAATTGATAACGATTTTCATAAATATAGACTGTGATTCACATGCGTACATTATTTTGTTTATCTACACTCCCGATAAAAAACAGAAAAAAAATAATAATAATAATAATAAAATTGTAAAATAAATCTATCTGGAGATGGCACCTGTGGGAACTTCCTCAAAGTAGAGCTTCGAAATAGTTATTCATTCAGGCGTATCTCTGAGATAATTTTTTGAAAAAACGCGGAAGCTAAAAACACATGAATGCTCGCGCATGCGCATTGTTAGGGTATCGTAAAATCACATGTACCAAATTAATTTTCAAGGTAAGAAAATGAAAGTCTTCGCCCTGCCGATCGAACGGGTGAGAACACCCACAATTTCTCCCCACTCTATTTTTGGGAGAAAAAAAATTTTTTTTTTCCTATCAATAAATTCTAATAAATATAAGGAGTATTTGGTGAAAATTTGGTGACGATCCCAATAGTACGGCCATGCCCGTGAAACAACACTAAAGATCTCCGTCAAAACGAGCTCTCAACATTTTCAAGATTCTAAAAAAGGAAGATTCGTTGTTTAGGGGAAAATCTGATGCTTCTTGGAAAAATGCGACGGACGGGCGGGCTCATAATCATTAGTTTTTTCCAACCGCAGTTTGAAACTCCTGGAGCATGCGCAGAAGGATTCGGACTTCAACTTTGACGTCGTTCTAATCGTTTGTCCGTGAAACCTGAAGTCTTCTGACGTCAAATTTGACATGCAAATCCTTCTGCGCATGTTCCAGGAGCTTCAAACTGTGGTTGGAACTGGCATTGGCAGTTTATCTCGTGGAAAAACACATTTTCAAAAATCTTTCGAGGTAAATATTTTTTTTAATTGAAGTTTAAAACGTCGTTCTTGTCAATTTCTTATTCATAAGTCAAAGAAATCACCGACCGTGTACAACTGATTTTCTTCATTTCGTGTTTTTGAGATAAAAATAACAATAACCATTAAATTTTGCTGATGAACTATATTTAAATAATTAATTTTCTCTAATATTTACACGGGCTTAAATCAGGCTTCGCCTTATTTTGACATTTGTTCTTCCACCCATACCAAGCGTTGAAGCCATGACGTTTGTAAACCTTTTTTGCACATTTCGAAGCTTCCGTGATATCATCCGTCCTTAAATCTAGAAAAAAAAATTTCATTATCAACCAAACATGATAAAAAAAATTTCAATCTTACCTTCACATTTTGCATTGCAATCTTTGCCTTTTTTACCATTTTCACACCAGTATTTGTCATTTATCTAAAAATAGAAATATGTAGGTGGGTCCCAAAAGCCCCTTAGTCCGCCAATAAAGAGGACCAAAAATAAGGCTGTTTCTAAATTTTCTTACCTGAAATAATCCGTGATCGTAAGAACCGTTTTTATTCGGGCCTCCTTTTTTATTCGTATTTCTTGAACTTTCGCTTTCAACCAAACAAACCCCTAAAAAAGTGATTAAATATTTTTAATCCTCCCAAAAAAACCGAATTTTTACAGTCAGGAATAAGGCTTTTTTCAAATCCTTGTCTTGAAAGCTCTTTTGCCAAATCGCATCTTGAAAAAACTTTCGCCTCTGATGATCCCAAAAGAAAGAAACCCACCGCGCCAAAAAGCAACAAAACTGCCCTAAAATATTTGCAATTTAAAAAAGAAAAGGAACGAAAAAAGATCTTACATTTTATTGGTAGCCCTGATTGTCGGATTCATTGGTACTTGTTTCTATTGGCCTATGATTGCTTTTTAAAAAAATGCGATTTTTTGATGAGGCGTCTTCCCTTTTATATAAGAGAGATAAGAGAGAAAAAAAATCAAATTAATTTAATGCGTTAATAAACGTAGTTCTTTACAGTTTATACAGCTGTCTTTCACATTTTGCTCGCGTTTTTTATTCCTTTTCAGATAAAAGAATCCATTAAAAATGTGTTGTAAAGATAAAATTTCAAATCAAAGGCTTTCATGATGAGGAAAATCGTTCAAAAATTATAACTTAGGATTTAAAATGAAAGCATAATATTTTTATAGAGGAAATGTAAGTTATAGAAATTAGTTCGTAAGTTGTACCGGCCGTCCGTCCTTCTAGAAACAGCCCACGTCCCCATTTCGGTCTATGTAAGAAGAAAGGGTTTCTCAACAAGAAAAACTGAAGAAAATGAGCTAAAACTTGTTGAAAAGGAATAAATGCTAACTACCACCCAATAAAACGGGTGTTTTTACACCAAAAAATCGTGGAAGGCGATCCAATAAACGGTAAAAAAATGTTAAAACACCCGAACACCCGAAAAAACGGATGTTTTTACACCAAAAAATCGAGGGAGACGATCCGAAACACGGTATAAAAGTGTTGAAACGTCCAAGCAGCCGATAAAACGGGTGTTTTTACACCAAAAAATCGAGGGAGACGATCTGAAACACGGTAAAAAATGTTGATACCCCCAAACACCCGATAAAACGGGTGTATTTACACCTAAAAATCGATGAAGACGATCGAAAACGCGGTAAAAAAGTGTTGAAACGTCCAAGTACCCGATAAAACGGGTGTTTTTACACCAAAAATTCGAGGGAGACGATCTGAAACACGGTAAAAAATGTTGATACCCCCCAAACACCCGATAAAACGGGTGTATTTACACCTAAAAATCGATGAAGACGATCGAAAACACGGTAAAAAAGTGTTGACACGTCCAAGCACCCGATAAAACGGGTGTTTTTACACCAAAAAATCGAGGGAGACGATCTGAAACACGGTAAAAAATGTTGATACCCCCAAACACCGATAAAACGGGTGTATTTACACCTAAAAATCGATGAAGACGATCGAAAACACGGTAAAAAAGTGTTGACACGTCCAAGCACCCGATAAAACGGGTGTTTTTACACCAAAAAATCGAGGGAGACGATCTGAAACACGGTAAAAAATGTTGATACCCCCAAACACCCGATAAAACGGGTGTATTTACACCTAAAAATCGATGAAGACGATCGAAAACACGGTAAAAAAGTGTTGACACGTCCAAGCACCCGATAAAACGGGTGTTTTTACACCAAAAAATCGAGGGAGACGATCTGAAACACGGTAAAAAATGTTGATACCCCCAAACACCCGATAAAACGGGTGTATTTACACCTAAAAATCGATGAAGACGATCGAAAACACGGTAAAAAAATGTTGAAACGTCCAAGCACCCGATAAAACGGGTGTTTTTACACCAAAAAATCGAGGAAGACCGTCCAAAACACGGTAAAAAATGTTGATACGCCCAAACACTCGATAAACGGGGTTTTTACACCTAAAAATCGAGGAAGACGATCCAATACACGTTAAAAAATGTTGAAACGTCCAAGCACCCGAAAAAACGGGTGTTTTTACACCTAAAAATCGAGGACGACGATCCAAAACACGGTAAAAAATGTTTATACGCCTAAACACCTGATAAAACGGGTGTTTTTACACCAAAAAATCGAGGAAGACCGTCCAAAACACGGTAAAAAATGTTTATACGCCTAAACACCTGATAAAACGGGTGTTTTTACACCAAAAAATCGTGGAAGACTATCCGTAACGCGGTAAAAATGTTGATACGCCTAAATACCCGATAAGACGGGTGTTTTTACACCAAAAAATCGTGGAAGACGATCCGAAACGCGGTAAAAAAGACAAAAACGATCATCCGATAAAACGGATGTTTCTATTTCTTCGTTGGTTTACTTTTTTAGAAGTTGGCTGGGATTTGGGAAGCTGGAACATTTGATCACCTCTCCTATAAGACATTTTCCTCCCCCAGGGATACCGACATTAATTGGGTCGAAAAAAGTTCTTGGCCAATGGCTTAGCCAGGACGGATATCCAGAACAAATTCACATGGCCTTCTTTCAAGGACAAAGTTTCCCAGGCGATTTCCGGAAGTAAGATATCAGATCATTTCCTAGTAATTACAACTTCTATAACTAATAATTTTTGTCTTAAAAAAATTATAAAAACAAAATATAGCCATTTAAATCAGAACAAAAATTTTTAACTCCCCTAATGTCTGCGACTTTTCGATCACTTTATTAATTTAATGCTACCATACACACTGATTATGTTATTGTTTACAATAATATTTTTTAGCCTTTTTTAATGGAAAAAATATGACCTCGAAACCATTTCCCGGAAAAATGGAGATGTTATCTCACCCACTCCATATCAAAATATATTCATTTTTATTAACAACGCTAAAAAAAATCATTTGATGGAAATTGCAGACGTGTTCTAGAAAATTCTGGCGACGGACGGACGGCTGGCACCACGGACAATCTCGTAACCGGTGAAGATCAACAATTGGTCTTCCCTAGCGGAGACAGGAAAGACCCTGAGGCCCTTGTAGCGGCTCGGTCCGCTACCATATGATATAATATATCAGTTCAGTTTAAATAAATAATTCATACGAATTAACAAATATTATTTCATACGAAATATTATATTTCTTCTTCAATTGGTGACCCCTTCGTAAGAACGTAAGTTGCTTAATTTTTCAACGTTCGTTTTCTTTTTCAACGTCAAGACGACGATACGATTAACGTTTCAACGTTATTAATTTCAACGTTCGTAAATTTATTATCGATTTTTTTTCGTACATTTCGTTTTCGTTTTCGTAAAATGCAGCAGCAACAACAACACATAAATGTCTCGTTGCCTACATTTAACAGGGACTGTCCGGCTACCTGGTTTTTGCGGATAGAAAGCTTGTTCCGGTCTAGGAACATTAACGAAGATCAGTTAAAGTATGATTTATTAGTCATTTCCCTACCGGAGCAGGTACTGCAGGATGTTGAAGACATCGTCTTGCATCCACCGGAAAACGAAAAGTATACGGCTTTGAAGCGAGGTTTACTAGCTGAGTATTCGCTGTCGCAAGACACCTCTTTAATGAAGATTCTTCAGGGTCTGCAACTGGGGGATAAGAAGCCTTCCTTCCTTTTGAAGGAAATAAAGCGCTTAGCACAGGGACGGTTTAATGATGAGGTGCTGCGCACACTTTGGCAGTTTCAGTTGCCACTGCCCATGGTTCATGTAATTGGTGCCGGGGGTGAACAGGATTTGTCCGTTTTAGCCAAACGTGCTGATGACTATGCTGATCGTGAGTTGTTGAGGAGGGATGATCGGGTATGCGCAGTGGCCTCCCAACGCGTTGCGACAACTGATCAAGTAACTCAGTCGGCAAGTGGACAGGTAACTCAGGCGACAAGTGGACAGTCGACAAAGGACTCCTCGAAGAATTTTCAGCCTCGATCGGAACGTAAACGATATCATCGAAGTCATCTGATCTTTGCTTCTATCATGCGACGTATGGCTCAAAGCACGGAAATGCTTATCTTCGTGTAAATTATTTCCTACCTCGCCAAGGAAAATATCAGACACACTCGATACACACACTCAATCCGAACAGAATCATCTTAAACTCAGGAAATTCAATCCTAGGGGAAAATTTTGTTTTTATCACTTCAAATTCGGAAGAAAATGTCGACCTGAAAAATGCAAAAAACCGTGTGAATGGTCTGACTCACACTCATACAAAATTCGGCAACAAAATCACAAGAATAATAAAACTACCAAATTAACATCATCCAACTTCAAAGGAACTCAGCTTAACAAACAATTTTGTCTATTAGAAGAAATGAAAAATTTGATTCAAACCAAAATCGAAGAATTAAACGCGATCATGAACACCGACAAGAAAGATTCGCTCAATGTACAAAATTCAAGAACTAATTATATCAACTCTATTTCAACTCGATCTTCAACCTCGAATTTCAAGCGAGAAGAAATTCTTCCGCGTCGAAATAATATCGTTCCTACACCTTCTACGTTCTGTCCATTTTCACCTTTTCGAACATGCTCGTTCGCCTTACAACCTGGACTTCAACCACAGCGTGTTCCTCGCCTTTGTACGACTTAAACCGCTTTAAAAAAAAAACGTAGGAGGGAGGTAGTTGTAGCGGCTCGGTCCGCTACCATATGATATAATATATCAGTTCAGTTTAAATAAATAATTCATACGAATTAACAAATATTATTTCATACGAAATATTATATTTCTTCTTCACCCTCCATTCCTCTGAGGAAGTTAAAAAAGATTTTAAAAAACAAAACTTATTCATAAACAAAAGGTTTAATTATAAAATTTTGTGCAATACAAATGTGCAAGAATAAAAATTAAAAGGCCTTCAGCATGCCATGAATAATGCTTACAAATTTTTTTTCTTCCTTTTTGAATAACTGAAGACCAAAAAAGTCAAGGAAGAAGAAAACATAATATAAACATTTAAAAAATAATTTAAACATTAACAAAAATTTGTTGGCATAGTGAGCAGATGGAAAACGCTCATTTTTACGAATACCATAAAATAATTTAAATATAAAAGGAATGTAACAATGTTAAAAATTCAAGTTAAAATTTGCTCTTGCAGGTGTAAATCGGAGATTGCGAGGAGTTTCCTTATTGGCTGAAAGCGGAGTCCCTTTTCGGAGGCTTGGCGTGACGGCTTTAAGAGGAGTCGCTTTTCTCGACCGGACGGGTATTTCGCTTTTCGGAGTACAAGGTCGTTTCGCAGAAGAAGAAAAGGCCGCCGGATTCTGCCGCTTCAAAGGTGTCCGTTTCGGAGTCGCATATGTGTTCACATCAAACAGTTTTCCACTCCTCAAATGGCTCCCAGCATCCTAAAACCATTTTATTACAAGAAACCAAAAAAAGTCAAAATCGTACGGGAGTATTTTTCGCATTTAAATTGCTGCAACTTCTGGACGTACTGAGCATCGACTTCATTCCAACGGAATTTAAATTTTCCGTACTTTTCGACATAAATCTTACATTTTTCTTAGCTGTTGACCTTGTTAAACTATTGGTCTACAAATTTTTTTTTAGTTTACAAATTTCAAAATAAGAAATAAAATAAAAACCTTGATATTTTCATTCTGAAGCCATTCTTCCCATTCGTTGTTGATTTGGCGTAAAAGATCTTTACCGCGCCATCTAAATGGTTTTAAATTTTCTTCATTGTAAGCATCCAATCTAGCCACCATATCTTCATAGACAGTTGGAAGTTTCTGAAATAATTTTTTTTTTAAATGTTCAAGAAAAGGTGAGAAATATTACCTTAGCCAAAGCTTTCCTTTCTTTTTCTTCTTTGAGTAACTGCCCTCCTCGGTTGTTGAATAAACGCGTTTTGTCTTTGGCGTTTTCCTCGAAATGCTTCACACGTTCCCAAAGAGCTTCCCATTTCGCTGCCAACTCGTAAAGTTCCCTGGAAAATGTTGAGAAATAGAAAAAAAATGCATTCTGAATTTTTGAGAATACACACAGCTTCATAATCATGTTTTTTAAACAATTTTGTAAGGAAACGTCTTATTGAGGAATTTACAATTTTTTTCCAATTTTTGAGAATCATGATTTTTAAAAAATAATTTCTGAAGAAAATTGCAAATTTCTTTTACATACAGGGCTAAAAGAATGATTTTCCCAAAAATTCGAAAAAAAATTTTGATTTCCTCAAATTTTGTTTAAAGAAAAGATTTTCTTGAAAAATAGTAAAAAAAAAATTATGATTTCCTCCAAAAATTGTAATTTTTTCAAAAAAAGAAAGAAAAAGTACTAGTCTGGAGCTGGCACAGACGGGAACTTCCTTAAAGAGAAGGAACAAAATAGGAGAGGGAAGTATAAAGGAGGGGAAGTTCAAGGAAGGGGCAGTAGAAGGGAGGGGATGTTTAAGGAGGGGAAGTACAATGGAGGGGAAGTATAAGGGGGAGGATTTTTAGTAAGGGGAAGTATAAGGGGGAGGAGTTTTAGATAGGGGAAGTATAAGGTAGGCGAAGTTTAGGGAGGGGAAGTAAAATGGAGAAGTTCAAGGAGGCAAAGTTCGAGGAGGGGAAGTATAAGGGGGAGGAGTTTTAGGAAGGGGAAGTATAAGGGAGGCGGGCGAAGTTTATTAAGGGGAAGTATAATGGAGAAGTTCAAGGAGGGGGATGTATAATGGAGGCGAAGTTTATGGAAGGGGAAGTTCGGTTAGGGGGAAGTATAAAGGAGGGGAAGTTTAAGGGAGCGGAAGCTTAAGGAGGGGAAGTATGTATAACGGAGGGGGAAGTATTAAGGAGGGGAAGTGTAAAGGAGAGGGAAGTATAAAGAAGGGGAAATACAAGGGAGGGGAAGTATAAGAGTGGGGAAGTATAAAGGAGGGGAAGTATAAGAAATATTAAAAAAAGGGGAAGTATATTCTTGTTCTCTGACTAACGAAGTTTATGCGAAAATTTGGTGAAAATCAGTTGGAAACTATTTACATATTATCAAATATTTTTGGCGATTTTAAGCTGTCCCGGTGACATTGAAAATATGAAAACATGAAAAATACAGCAAAAATTGAATATTTTTGGCAATTTTAAGCTGGCTCTCCACCCCGAAAAATTTGAAAACATTAAAAATACAGCGAAAATTAAATATTTTTGGCGATTTTAAGCTGGCCCACCACCCCGAAAAATTTGAAAACATGAAAAATATAGCAAAAATTAAATACTTTGGCGATTTTAAGCAGGCCCACCACCCAAAAAATTTGAAAACATGAAAAATATAGCAAAAATTAAATACTTTTGGCGATTTTAAGCAGGCCCACCACCCAAAAAATTTGAAAACATGAAAAATACAGCAAACATTGAATATTTTTGGCGATTTTAAGCTGGCTCACCACCCCGAAAAATTTGAAAACATTAAAAATACAGCGAAAATTAAATATTTTTGACGATTTTAAGCTGGCCCACCACCCCGAAAAATTTGAAAACATGAAAATATAGCAAAAATTAAATACTTTTGGCGATTTTAAGCTGGCCCACCACCCAAAAAATTTGAAACCATGAAAAAATACAGCAAAAATTAAATACTTTTAGCAGCAAATCAGGCTAATTAAAGACATAAAGATTGCTAATTGCTTAGAAACTTACATATTTTGATCATAGTGCTGCCTTAATGCTTCAATTTCAAGTTCATAAAGTTGTAAAATATCTTCATTAAAGATATTCGTCTTATAAGCCGGAAAAGAAGACTCTCTTTCTTCTTCTGTGTACGTACAAAGCTCCCACATCATTTCAAGTTCCCTCCGAGCGGATAAAATCATCGGCTTGATATTCGCAAGTTTGATCGCTTCACATCTTTCAAGCTCGGCGGCAATCTGAAAGAAAAAGAAATAACAAAATCTAGTTTTTATGAACAAAATTACATTGTTGGTAGTAGATTTTCCAAAGCCTGAGTTTATGGAAAGGAATTCATTTCGGTACTGATCATCAACGTTTATGCGATCCCAAAGACGAGTTAGTTTTGAAAGAAGGAGTTCTTTGTTTTCTTCCGCAATATTGATCTCAGATTTTAAAACAAGCTCCCAGTCCTAAAAAATAAAAATATTTAAGGCTTTAATTTTATTTGAATATCTACCTTTAATTTAGTCATATTAGAACTAGTTATACGAAAGTTCCCTTGAAAAAGATCAGTTTCAAAACTAAGTCGAGGCTCCTTCTCAAGCACTTCCATCATTGAAGTAATTCTAGTTTTGGCGTCCAAAACTATCTGCTCACGCTCACACTAAAAAAAGATATTATTTCAGATCAAAAATAAATAAAAACCCACTTTTTCTTGAAGAAGTTGAAAAATTTTTGTCTCTTTTTCCTCGACATCTTCTTGAGAAGGAAAATCAAAGAATTCTTGGAAGCTTCAAGTTCCAAAAGTTCGCATAATTGTTTTTCCTGAAAGAAATCAAATAAAGTACATGGAAATTATTATGTCTCACTTCTTTTTCTAATTTCTTAAACTTTGAGATTCGTTCTTCTTTCATTTTTCTGAAGTCTTTCAACGAATCGACAAGTTTCTCTTTTAAGATTTCCAAAGGAGCGGTCTCTGGAAGATCCAAATCGATTCTCATTTTGAGTTCCTGAAATATGAAGGAATAAAATAAATCTGATTTAACCAAAAAATAAAATTACTTTTTGTAAAATTTCACTTTCGGCGATGTCATTCTCGATTTCGGTGATCAACTCAAGCTTTCTCCTTTCCTGCGATTCGACCAAATCTTTGAAAAAATCCTGAAAAAATATTTTATCAAAAAATTAAGTTTGAGAGAGACTATTGCGCTTTTACACCATGTTTTACTATGATTTATAGTGTAAAAACACCAGTTTAATGGGGTTTTGACAGTTAGATCCCTTTTCAACAAGCTTGGGGTAATTTTCCTTGATTTTCCGAGCAAGAAACACCAGTTTGATAGGGTGTTTGGGCGTTTAACGTCTTTTTTACTGAGTTATCCTCAATTTTTTGGTGTAAAAACATTAGTTTTATCGGGTTTTAGCATTTTAAAACTTCCTCAACAACCTTCTCACCTCAATTTTCTAGATTAAAAAACACCAGTTTGATCGGGTGTTCAGGCGTTTAACATCTTTTTTACCGAATTATCCTCAATTTTTTGGTGTAAAAACATTCATTTTAACATTTAAAACCTTCTCAACAAAATGAACTTAAACACCTTCTCAGCAACCTTCTCTCCTCGATTTCCTGGACAAGAAAAACCATTTTGATCGGAGTTCGGGCGTTTAACATCTTTTTTACCGAATTATCCTCAATTTTTTGGTGTAAAACATTCGTTTCTCAGGTTTTAGCATTTAAAACCTTCTCAACCAAAAAACCTTAAAAACCTTCTCTCCTCGATTTCCCGGACACAAAACACCAGTTTGATCGGGTGTTCGGGCGTTTAACGTCTTTTTAACCGAATTATCCTAAATTTTTTGGTGTAAAAACATTCGTTTCTCAGGTTTTAGCATTTAAAACCTTCTCAACCAAAAAACCTTAAAAACCTTCTCTCCTCGATTTCCCGGACACATACACCAGTTTGATCGGGTGTTCGGGCGTTTAACGTCTTTTTAACCGAATTATTCTAAATTTTTCGGTGTAAAAACATTCGTTCTAGCATTTAAAGCCTTCAACAACCTTCCTCCTCGTTTTTTTGGACTAGAAACACCAATTTGATCGGGTGTTTAACATCTTTTATACCGATTAATCTTCAATTTTTTGGTGAAAAACAGTCGTTTTAACAGGCTTTAGCATTGAAAAACCTTCAACACCTTCACAACAACCTTCTCTCCTCGTTTTTAAGGATTAAAAACACCATTTTGATCGGGTGTTTGAACGTTAAACATCTTTTTTATCGAGTTATCCTCAATTTTTCTGTGTAAAAACATTCGTTTTAGCATACAAAACCTTCTCAACAATCTTCTCTCCTCGATTTGTGGACTAGAAACACCAGTTTGATCGGGTGTTCAGGCGTTTAACATCTTTTATACCGAGTGATCCTCAATTTTTTGATGTAAGAACATTAATTTTTCAGGTTTTAGCATTAAAAAAACTTCTTAACCAAAAAAGAAAACCTTTTATACCTCAACAACCTTCTCTCCTCGATTTCCTGGACAAGAAACACCAAATTGATCAGGTATTCGGGCGTTTAACATCTTTATTACCGAGTTTCCATCAGTTTTTTGATGTAAAAACATTCGTTTTTCAGGTTTAAGCATTTAAAAACCTTCTCAACCAAAAAAAGACCATTAATACCTTCTTAAAAACCATCTCTCCTTGATTTTCTCGACTAAAAACACCAGTTTGATCGGGAGTTCGGGCGTTTAACATCTTTTTTATCGGGTTATCCTCAAGTTTTCTGTGTAAAAACATTCGTTTTAGAATATAAAACCTTCTCAACAATCTTCTCTCCTCGATTTTGTGGACTAGAAACACCAGTTTGATCGGGTGTTCGGGCGTTTAACATCTTTTATACCGAGTAGTCCTCAATTTTTTGGTGTAAAAACATTCATTTTATCAGGTTTTAGCATTTAAAAAACTTCTTAACCAAAAAAGAATACCTTTTATACCTCAACAACCTTCTCTCCTCGATTTCCTGGACAAGAAACACCAAATTGATCAGGTATTCGGGCGTTTAACATCTTTATTACCGAGTTTCCATCAGTTTTTTTATGTAAAAACATCGTTTTTCAAGTTTTAGCATTTAAAAACCTTCTCAACCAAAAAAAGACCATAAACACCTTCTTAAAACCATCTCTCCTCGATTTTCTGGACTAAAAACACCAGTTTGATCGTGTGTTCGGGCGTTTAACATTTTTTTACCGAATTATCTTCAATTTTTTTGATGTAAAAACATTCGTTTTTCAGGTTTTAGCATACAAAAACCTTCTCAAAATATATTGAGTCATTTTCAGCAAAATACCCTTTATACTTAAAAACCTTTTGTTCCTTTAACATTTTTGGAATTTGGACACCCGGTCACCTTACTTTACAGAATAAATTGCTTTTGACTAACAATTAAATAAAAACAATAACAATAAAAATAAATTTGATTACCTTCGAGTAATCAAGGAATTGAATAAGTTTTCCTTCTTTTGTTGAACTTCCCGCGCCATGAATTTCGTTCCAAACTTTATCCAGATGAACCAGAGAATTCTTAGCAACTTCGCTCACCGAATCGAGAATTTGACTAATAATTTTAAAAAAATCAAACATTAAAAATATAAATAAATAAATCAGCAAAACTTACGTCAAATCCATATTTCAGCTTCAGCAACAGGTACAAATTAGTTATAAACTTTTTTTAAATAACTTTGAAACTATAATATCATGTGAAATGTTGTTTACATATTAACAGTTTACTTCAAAGCAAAAAACAGTTTCGCAGAAAAATCATGAATTCATGAAGTCAGAAGTTGTAAAACAAAAAGTCAGTTAGAGCGAACGTTTGAAAAGGGGAGGAGCCTCAAGGAACAGCCGTTAACAAAAACGACCGCATGAAAAAATATCGATACAACTATCGATTTTAGTTACGGAATTTCGTAGATTGAAATAGAAAACAAAAGATTTGTCAAAATTAATAGTTCAGAAGTTTATTTTAAGCTTTTCGGAATAAAATTTCGATGCCTGGAAATAAATATAATAATTTTTTTTTTGGATCCCGGGGATCTTGGCGCCCCGAAGGCAAATTTTCGCTTTAAGCTTGACCTGTCTGCCGTTAGAAAGCGTTTTAAGTTTCATTTCAAAGTGGTGGGCCCGGTGGTTTAATTTAACTTCCTAAAAAAAGTTATTGCGATACTGGTTTTGAAAAGCTTCCAACGAAAACTTCCTTAAAGGGAAGTAACAATATCGGAGGGAAAGTATATGGGAAGAGGAAGTATATAGGAGGGAGAAGTATAACGGAGGGGACGTAAAACTGAGGGGGAAGTATAACGGAGGGGGAAGTCTAAGGGAACGAAAGTATAACGAAGGGAGGGAAAGTATAAAGGAGGGGAAGAATAAAGAAGGGAGAAGTTTTTTTTTTTCAAAAAATTTTCCTAGTTTTTTTGAAAAATTTTTCGGGTTTTCCTTTTTTTTTTATTTTTTTGAAAAATTTTTTAAGTGTCAAGGTAGAAATAATGGGCTCTTTGGCCTAGAGATGTGCCTCTCGTAATAGGTAGATGTACCAAATTTCTCCCTACTAAAATATAAAGCGAATTTTTAAAAATTCGCTGCGGCCGACCGATTTTCACCAATTACTCCTTATATTTTTTAAGATTTTTTGGTGTAAAAAATTGCCACTTTTAAATTATTTTAAAAATTTCAAACAGACATATCTGCCATTTTTTCGAAATTCAACAATGTTAATTACATTCTTGTTCACCGGCTAAAGAAATTTGTGTGAAAATTTGGTGAAAATTGGTTCAAAACTGTAGCTGTAAAGTGTTCCGGAAAAATGCTAAGGACGGCCGGCCGGTACCACAGACAAAATTGAGATCGATGAAGATCAATATTCGATTTGACCCTCCGGGGTCTCGAAGACCCCAAAAACCCGACGTCGAGGGTATCACAATAACTTCTTTAAGAAAGTTAAAAGAGGTCCGCCTGCTAAATAGTTTGGGAATCCATGAACTACCACTAGTTAACTTCCTTTTTTCTAGGTGCAATACCAGAAAATGCTATCTGGAGACTATCAAAAATTGGCTATCAAAATTGTTTACTCACCGAATTCCTGGGAAACGTCCCCTTCCGACCTACAGGCGCTTACCTGACTTAAACAGGAAGTTACGAGAGATAACATATCTTACATTAAAAAAAAGTTTACAACATAGGTACATACGGCCACCGCCACATTTTTCGAAATCATACGTCTTGAAGGTGCGTAGAATGGTAAATCTTTTGATGAAACAAAGGCTGTTCGTACTTTTTAACCCAAAAGCAAGTCAAGCCAAGTCCGCCAACTATGGCCATATATGCGTTTCCAGGGGTGCCTTCATGGAGAACAATGAAGTGACGTCTATTAATTTACAATGCACGTTATATTCTCTTCTCTCACTCTTAATAAGGGCTTCAATGGGTTTATTGTTCTGCCATTTTCTCATTTTGCGATATCCACTTTTTCAACTTATAAAACTTAATTAATATGATTTACAAGAAGAGGCTAATTGTAAATTTTCCTTATGATATACCTTAATTACTCTTGTTCCGACATAAATTACCTTAACGAGGAGAACCGGACAGGGATTTAAACAGCAGAGCGTCCGAGGAATACAGTTAGGTTAAGACTTCTTCATTCTCGTTTTTCTTGAGGAAGTAACGTTAAGACGTCCGCTATGATTCTTCCACGGCTAATGACACTTTTATGCATCTTTTTTGCATTTTTTTAAATGGCAAAAACATTCGCAGGAACGAACTAAGCGCTGCCATTTCATGTTTTTAACTTCCTTAAAGAAGTTATTGTGATACCCTCCACGTCGGGTTTTTGGGGAGGGGTCTTCCAGACCCCGGAGGGTCAAATCGCATATTGATCTTTACCGATCTCAACTTTGTCTGTGGTGCCGGCCGGCCGTAGCATTTCTCCGGAACACTTTACGGCCACAGTTTTCATCCGATTTTCACCAAATTTTCACACAAATTTCTTTAGCCGGTGAAGAAGAATGTAACAAAGGCGACTTTTGATATTCGAAAAAATGGCGGAGATATGTCTGTTTGAAATTTTAAAAAATTCGCTGCGGCCGACCGATTTTCACCAATTACTCCTTATATTTTTTAAGAATTTTTGGTGTAAAAAAATTGCCACTTTTTAATTATTAATTTTTTTTTAGTAGGGAGAAATTTCGTACTTCTAGCCTTTACGAGAGGCACATCCCTAGGCTAAACAGCCCATTATTTCTACCTTGACACATAAAAAATTTTTCGAAAAAAAAACTTTAAAAATTTTTCAAAAAGAAAAAAAAGAAAAGAAAAAAAAGGAAAAACCGGAAAATTTTTCGAAAAAAAAACTCGGAAAATTTTCCGATTTTCCTCCCTTATACTTCCCACTCCGTGATACTTCCCCTCCCATATACTTCCCACTCCGTTATACTTCCCCTCCCATATACTTCTCCCTACGTTTTACGTCCCCTCCGTTATACTTCCCCCTCCTATATAGATACTTCTCTTTAAGGAAGTTTTCGTTGGAAGCTCTTCAAACCAGTACTTTATGAAGTCCGAGATTCGATGACTCGTTCTATCGAAAGGAAGACTGATGTGAAGAGTCGGCTGAGGTTGGCAAATGGTTGACCTGCGATGTATCCCCAGCGTTGAGGCTGATGGTTAAGAAGGTGAAGGAAGAATTTTAAGTGAGGAAATAAACACGACGCGTAATGAGAGTGCATGATGAGATTTTCGTTACGAGCTACCTTATACGGGTAGCGATAATTCGGATTAACGGAAACGTTAATGGGGAGAAGAGGGTAAAAAGAAGATGATAAATAAATTACACAACATGATTTACACCGGACTACAGTTAGCTGATTTTCCGACCCCATTGTTTTCACTATTGGGGGCCCCCTTATCTGACGTTTCGACGTCCGGAGAACAAAGGCCGGCAGTTCGCTTCGGGATCAACTCATTATACATCGAAACTGCAAAACCTATTGTAAGAAAACCGGAGAAACTATTCCAGCGAACAAACTCAAGAAAGATATAAAAGAAAATCAACTCTAAGTTTTTTCAAGTATATTTTCTCTTCCTAATCCCATTTTTGGAAAAACGGCAAAATTACGCAACGAATGTCATCGGCATAAAATAGCGATGGCTTATCCGAACGCCTCCATTTTGCAATAACCGATCGAACTTTTTTCCATTCATCAACACCTACATCTCGTTTTTAAGTGAACATCAAACTTGATATATTATACAAAACGGTCATTTTAATTTTTGTCTGGGCCACCCTGTATATGAGATAGTAGCTTTGTTCCAACCGCAGTTTGAGACTTCTGGAGCATGCGCAAAAGGATTTGCACGTCTAATTTGACGTCGGATGACTTCAGATTTGACAGACAAACGATTTGAACGACGAATGTGACGTCCAAATCCTCCTGCGCATGCTCTAAACCAGTTTCAGCTTATCAAAATTATACCGTCGAAATTTTGAAAAAACTGAGTTTTTTTCCCCCAAAAGGCGAGAAAATTTGTCAAAAACGATGTGAGAACTGAAGTTTATCTCTCAAAAAGCGAGAAAAATTTCAAAATTTTGTAAAATCTAAAAGTTTTCTCTGAAAAAGCGAGAAAAATCCGTCAAAATCGTGTGGAAACTGATGTTTATCTCAGAAAAACCGTGAAAAATCCGTCGAAATTTTGTAAAAACTGAGGATTTTCTCTCAAAAAGCGCGGAAAATTAATCAAAATTATACAAAAAACTGTAGTTTTCCTCTCAAAAAGCGTTAAAAATCCGTCAAAATTTTGTTAAAACTTGAGTTTTTTTGTTCCCAAAAGGCGAAAAAATCGGTCCAAAACGAAGTGAGAACTGCAGTTTATCTCTCAAAAAGCGAGGAAAATTCGTCAAAATTTTGTAAAATCTGAAAGTTTTGTCTCATAAAGCTAGGAAAATTGATCAAAATTATACAAAAAACTGTAGTTTCCCTCTCAAAAAACGATAAAAATCCGTCGATATTTTGTAAAAACTGACTTTTTTCTGTCAAAAAGCGAGAAAAATCCGTCAAAATCGTGTGGAAACTGTGTTCATCTCTCAAAAATCGCGAAAAATCTGTTAAAATTTTGTAAAAAGTGAGTTTTTTTCCCCCAAAAGGCGAGAAAAATTGTCAAAATGATGTGAGAACTGAAGTTTCTTTCTCAAAATGCGAGGAAAATTTGTCAAAACTTTGTAAAAACTGAGGGTTTTCTCTCAACAAGCGAGGAAAATGTATCAAAATTATACAAAAACTGGTTTCTCTCTCAAAAAGCGTTAAAATCCGTCAAAATTTTGTAAAAACTGAGGATTTTCTCTCAAAAAGCGAGGAAAATTAATCAAAATTATACAAAAAACTGTAGTTTCCCTCTCAAAAAGCGTTAAAAATCCATCGAAATTTTGTAAAAACAGTTTTTTCCCCCAAAAGACTACAAAAATTATCAAAATGATGAAAAACTGAAGTTTAGCTCTCCAAAAGCGAGGAAAATTCGTCAAAATTATGTAAAATCTGAAAGTTCAAAAAAATGCGAGGAAAATTGATCAAAATTATACAAAAAATTTGACGTCAGATGACTTCAGATTTGACAGACAAACGAATTGAACGACATCGAATTTGACGTATAAATCCTTCTGCGCGTACTCCAGGAGTTACAAACCAGTTTTAAACTACGGTTGGAACAAAGCTAATGTAAATAAAAGGAAAAATTTATTTTTAGATTATCAGATCCAGTGGTTCGTTCGTGCGGAAAGCTTTTCCTTGTGAACTTTTCCGACTTCAAGGTTCACCACATCAAGGATCCTACGCATCCGACGCCAAATGATTGAAGAAAACTGAGTAAAACTCTTTTGGATCAAAAAAGCTATAAAAAGTCATCTTCTCTCTCTGTTTAACACGTTTGAATTTTGAGGTCGGATCTTCCTTAAACGTCGATTCTACCCATATGTTCTCGGGGTCTGCAAACTTTTTATCTTGATAGCCAAGCTAAAAATTTTAAAAGGGTCGCCGCTGATGAGTAGGAACAGCCACAGGGCTCAGAGGCCGGCCGAAATGTAGTTTGGAGACATCTGCTGTATAAGGTCGTACATGACTGCAAAAAAGTGCTGGGTATGGCCTTGCAGGCTGCCAATGGCTGTAGTTTGGATAGCTTATGAAAATCTGTGTTGTTCTAACGAGAGAGAATTACCGATATAAAATGGTTTTCCTTTGTCTGAACGTTAAACCGTTGGATTACACGGTTTATCTCTTAAGGATGATTTTGAGATTAGGTTATGAGTTGGGCAAATTATAGTCTTTTAACAATGGGCCGAATCTTACAAGACGTTTCGGCCATTTCGATTAATTGACGTTAAGTGGAGGTTTAAGAAGTCGACGAGGTCTATGGTGATAGTTGTAACTATTTTATTGTATGTTGTAGTCCGTAGGATGAAGTGACCTTGCGAGACCTTGGCCCCCCTTCTCCCATCTACGGCAACTCGTCTTGAGGATCAATAACCGAAGAGCCGTCGTCCTTTCGAAAGAACGATTTGCTAAAGGATCGGTTACTCTTCCTTATCACCTCTCGCGTCCACTTATAACAACGGTACGGTCGACAATGGCGAGCATACCGGAATATCCACGATCGCCAAAGAGGGCAATGAACCAACAATACGATTTTCAAAGTAAAATAAGGGCTTCGACGTCTTTCGAGTACCGATATTTCTTCATTATTTCCAACGGATTTCCACCTTTGGTCATATTTTATCACCTATTCTGCTCTCGTGCCTCAGTATACTTTAAATTATAGACTTTCTGAAGAGAGAGAGAAAGAAAAAAAAGATCCTTTGAAATAACCCCCTTTCATAAAAAAAAAAGAACATCCCAAATTTAAGCCAAAAATGTTGATATAAAGTACTGGTTTGAAGAGCTTCCAACAAAACTCCCTTAAAGAGAAGTAACAATATAGGAGGGGGAAGTATAACGGAGGGGATGTACAACGAAGAGGGAAGTATATGGGAGGGGAAGTATAACGGAGGGGGAAGTATAACGAACGAAGGGAAAGTATAAGGGAGGGGAAGTTTTTTTTTCCGAACAATTTTCTTAGTTTTTTTTTCGAAAAATTTTCCGATTTTTAATTTTCTGAGTTTTTTTTTTGAAAAATTTTCCGAGAATTTTCCGGGTTTTCTTTTTTAAATTTGGGCTTTTTTTAAATTTTTTAAGTGTTCGTTTTTTCGAAAATTTTTTAAAGTGTCAAGGTAGAAATAATGGGCTCTTTGGCCTACGGATGTGCCTCTCGTAATGGGTAGAAGTATGAAATTTCTCTCTACTAAAAAAAATAATAATTAAAAAGTGGCAATTTTTTTACACCAAAAATTTTTAAAAAATATAAGGAGTAATTGGTGAAAATTTGGTGAAAATCGGATTAACGGTTCGGCCGCAGCGAATTTTTCAAAATTTCAAACAGACATATCTCCAGCCATTTTTTCTAAATTTAAAAATCGCCCTCGTTAGTTTCTTCTTCACCGGCTAAAGAAATTTTGTGAAAATTTGGTGAAAACCGGATGAAAACTGTGGCCGTAAAACGGACGGACGGCCGGCCGGCACCACAGACAAAGTTGAGATCGGTAAAGATCAATATTCGATTTGACCCTCCGGGGTCTGGAAGACCCTTCCCCAAAAACCCGACGTCGAGGGTATCAAATAACTTCTTTAAGAAAGTTAAAAAGCTGACTATATCACTGATGCAACAACTTATTGGTAGAGGGAGAAAGATTTCAATCATAAATTTATGTATTGCTTACTTAAATTTGACAAGGACGGTAGTTAAAAATTTTTTTATCATCAAAAATATGAGCGTCATATCGATGACTCAAGATAAAAATAGAATATGTGGCTATTTTGTTAATCTATTCATAATATTTATTATCTTGCACAATCTGACCCTGGGAGGATTAGTGAAAAGGCCGATACATCAATTACATCACCAAAATGATTTTTTTTTCTTCGCTTTCCGGAACTTTGAAAATTAAAGTTTATTATCTTTCGTTTCATGGGGACGCCCGCGGATGAGTGGTGGGTGTAGAGCGGACGATGGCCTCCAGACGCATACCTGAAAGAAGGTCCTAAAACGGCGAGATTTCAACATATCCAGTGTCTAGAAACGTGGGTTTTCCAGGAACTGTAGCGGTTTCGAAAAGATGTATCTGTGAGTGTTCTGGAAGAATTTTAACTGCTAAACATAAAAATCTACTCGATAACACAATGGTTTATGTAATGAACGACCTCCTAGCATTTTTCAAAGCCCCCGATTCTTGCCATAGATTGCCAAGCTCTTCTTTTTTAGCTTTGATGTCTACCATACCAGTATAATTTCGACCTAAAAATATATCAGGTCTTTACAAGCGCATAAACATCCAAATGTGAAGTAAAATTGACAAACCCACTGCCTTCTCTTAGAGCGCGGAGGATAACTGATAGATAGGTCATCTTCTGCTCTTGATGTACCATAAAGGGCCTACAAAATTGGAAAAGGAATTGAAAGCACGAATTAAAAGGTGTTCAAATGCAGAGACATTATTCCTCAAGATTCCAACCAAACTAGGGAACTAGAGCATTGATGGCGCGGGGAAGTTATCAAATGAAAAGGTGTTAAAAATCATAAATTTTGAGAGGGAAACTACAGTTTTTTGTATAATTTTGATCAATTTTCCTCGCTTTTTGAGAGAAACCCCACAGTTTTACAAAATTTTGACGAGTTTTCCTCACAAAAACTGAGTTTATACCAAATTTCGACGGATTTTTATACTTTTTTTACCACAGCTTTTATATAATTTTGACTGATTTTCCTGGCTCTTTTGAGAGAATACCCTCAGTTTTTAAAAAATTGTGAAGAACTTTTTTAGGATTTTATGAGAGTTTAGTTTTATGACAATTTTGACAACTTTTACTCTCGCTTTTTGTGACAAAAAACACAATTCTTAAGAAATTTCGACGGACTTTTTACGATTTTTGAGAGAAAAACCACAATTTTTACATAATTTTGACAAATTTTCCTCGCTTTTCGAGTGAGAAACTTCAGTTCTCTCATCATTTTGACAAATTTTTCTCGCATTTTGGCAAAAAAAACTCAGTTTTGACCAATTTTGACGGAGTTTTTACGCTTTTTGTGAGGGAAACCACAGTTTTTTTTAAATATAATTTCGACTTTTTTTCATGGCTTTTTGAGAGAAAACTCTCAGTTTAAAAAAAATTGCGACGGACTTTATTAGGATTTTATGAGAGTTCAGTTTTTTGACATTTTTGACAACTTTTACTCTCGCTTTTTGTGTCAAAAAACTCAGTTTTACGAAATTTAGAAGGACTTCATACGGTTTTTGAAAGAACAACTACATGTTTACATAATTTTGACGAATTTTTCTCGCTTTTTGAGAGAGAAACTTCAGTTCTCTGTTCATTTTGACAAATTTTCTTGCCTTTTGATGGAAAAAAAACTCAGTTTTTACAAAGTTTTGATGGATTTTTTACGCTTTTTGTGAGGGAAACCACAGTTTTTATATAATATCGACAAAGTTTTCTCGCTTTTTGAAAAAAAACCCACAGTTTTTTCAAAATTGCGACGGACTTTTATAGGATTTTAAGGGAGAGATCTCAGTTTTTTGACAACTTTTTCTCTCGCTTTTCGTGACAAAAAACTCATTTTTTTCGAAATGTCAACGGATTTTTTACGATTTTTGAGAGAAAAACAACAGTTTGTACTTAACGTTGATAAATTTTCCACCCTTTTTGTGACAAAAAACTAAGTTTTTGCAAATTTTCGAGAGATAAACCACAGTTTTTTTCATAACTTAGAATCGTTTTTTTGTGAAAGGCAGCGGCATTATCAAAAAACCAAAGAAAACTACCATACATCCTGTAAAAATGGGGTTCCTGGGATAATTATGAGTGGGTTCCTCTTGAAATATTGGAGACCAAAATGGAGTCAAAAACGCTATTTTCAAATTGAAAACATTGAAAAATTAGTATAAGCGCTATTTGCTTTAATTAAGGAACATTTGCTATATGATTTAGCCTAATCATTGACTAGTTTTCCTTGTCTTGAATAATTCAGATCCTTCGATAATAAAATCAGTTTACTATTGTCCGTAAATAGTTAAAGAAATAATCTGGAATCGAGTCACCGGAGTCGGACCGGTTCGCCACATTTGGCCAATACCACCAGTACCCTCCCACGTGTATCGCTTTGCAAAGCCTTATGGCAATAAAAACATTTTTTTTTTCCATCTTAAACGTCTCTACATGTGCGGTCTACTCGTGAGCCATCAGAAAGATTGCCATGAAGAAGCTTCAACGACCTTTCGACCACGTTTACAAATCTTGGAAGGGAAAGAAACGAAACTGTCATTTGCCCATTTGGGTTAGACAACTATCACTTAGCACTTGCACAAGAAAAAAAATTTCCTGATATTGATAAACTATATCGCGATTGTAAATTGAATTCTTGCGCAAACTCTGGCCACTTTCAAAAGTGCCCTTAATCCCAACAATGCCTTTTTTGACTCGGTAAATACAACGGTTAGAAATCAATTTTAGAAGGACGATTAAATAGAAATAAACATCCTCTCTTTAACTGCATGGGTGGGTGTTCGCAAATGACATGTCTTGCCCATCGGCCTTGCAGTCCGTCCTTGCCCCTCCATCCGTTCCGAAACGAATAACCGTTCTATGAAAAGATTCTCAATTATATCTTCCATCTTATGATTAATCGTCATTATGAAAGAGGCGACTTTTATCCATTTAAGGCACGTTGTCATTAAATTACTTCCCCGCGCCATCAATGCTCTAGTTCCCTAGTTTGGTTGGAATCTTGAGGAATAATGTCTCTGCATTTGAAGTTTGAACACCTTTTATTCGTGCTTTCAATTCCCTTTTCCAATTTTGTAGGCCCTTTATGGTACATCAAGAGCGAAGATGACCTATCTATCAATTCTCCTGCATCCTCCGCGCTCCAAGAGAAGGCAGTGGGTTTGTCAATTTTACTTCACATTTTGATGTTTATGCCCCTGTAAAGACCTGATAATTGATATTTTAGGTCTATATTATACTGGTGTACACTACAACATCCAAGCTAAAAAAGAAGAGCTTGGCAATCTATGAGCAAGAATCGGGGGCTTTGAAAATTTTTCGAAAAAAAAAATAAACTAAATTGATCAAAATTATACAAAAAACTGAGGATTTTCTCTCAAAAAGCGAGGAAAATTGATCAAAATTATACAAAATACTGTAGTTTCCCTCTCATAAAGCTTTAAAAATCCGTCGAAATTTTGTTCAAACTGACTTTTTATTCTCAAAAAGCGAGAAAAATTTGTCAAATGATGTGAGAACTGAAATTTCTCTCTCAAAATGCGAGGAAAATTTTTCAAAATTTTGTAAAATCTGAAAGTTTTCTCTCAAAAAGCGAGGAAAATCGATCAAAATTATACAAAATACTGTGGTTTTTCTCTCAAAAAGCGTTAAAAATCCGTCGAAATTTAGTACAAACTGACTTTTTTCTCTCAAAAAGCGAGAAAAATCCGTCAAAGTCGTGTGGAAACTGTTTTTATCTCTCAAAAATCGTAAAAAATCCGTTGAAATTTTTAAAAACTGAGTCTTTTCCCCAAAAGGCGAGAAGAATTTGTCAAAATGACGTGAGAACTGAAGTTTGTCTCTCAAAAAGCGAGAAACATTCGTCAAACTTATGTAAAAATTGATATTTCTTTCTCAAAAATCGAGTGAAATTCGTTAAAATTATGCCCAAAACTGTCGTTTCTCTCTAGTTTATTCATTTCCGTGATTTTTTTGGAGTTGCCCTGTTTTTTGAAAGATCGGTCAAATATCTAAAGTCTTACTTAGTAAATTTCCATTTGCGATAAATATAAAATAAGGATTTTTTAGTCAAAATGGACGCTAATTTTAAAGCTTTCTACAGCCCGCTGGTTACACTTTTTGACTATTTCTTTGATCATTATCAAACAAAAGGGAAGCCAAAAAAACAAAAGGCATAAAGCAAGGTCGAAATTTTTGAATAGACGATCCAATTACAGGGTGGGGCTCAAATACTTTAAATTAATCAGTTGAAAACCACGCATTATTTTAATCAATTTCCTACGCCTAATATTACCCGAATTATATTCAAATTATCTCGATATAATCTCATTTTGTTAACAAACGTGTAAAAACGCTTCCGGGTTGAGGACGTGGACGATACCCGTTGAATTTTAACCAGAAATGTTGAAAAACGCCCCGGAATTTTGAAAAATCTAGCGGTTTTTTTTTACCTGAAACTGTCCAGTTTAGTAGGAAAATAAACATCGTGGTAAATTATAAAACCAAAAGGAAACATTAATTTTTTTCATGTAATGATTAGTTAATAAGATTTTGCGGTTTTTGTATTCAGACCATCGAAGAAAAAAATTAGATGCAGTTTTAGAAAAATGGGATTTGACCGCTATCTTTAGGTCGTTTAAAGAAACTAACTTGCGAATCTGTTTAAGACCGAATTTTCCCTTTAGAATTGGTCAAAACTGAGTTCTTTTCCCAAAAGGCGAGAAAAATTTGTCAAAATGATGAGAGAACTGAAGTTTCTCACTCAAAAAGCGAGGAAAATTTGTAAAAATTGTGGTTTTTCTCTCAAAAATCGTAAAAAGTCCGACGAAATTTCGTAAGAATTGTGTTTTTTCTCACCAAAAGCGAGAGTAAAAGTTGTCAAAAATTGTTAAAAATCCGAACTCTCATAAAATCTTAAAAAGTCCGTCGCAATTTTTAAAAAAACTGAGGGTATTCTCTCAAAAAGCCAGGAAAATCCGTCGAAATTTGGTAAAAACTGAGTTTTTGCGAGGAAAATTGGTGAAAATTTTGTAAAAACTGAGGGGTTTTTCTCAAAAAGCAAAGAAAATTGATCAAAATTATACAAAAAAACTGAGGGTTTTCAAAAAGCAAGTAAAATACGTCAAAATTTGGTAAAAACTGAGTTTTTGCGAGTAAAATTCGTGAAAAGTTTGTAAAAACTGAGGGGTTTTTCTCAAAAAGCAAAGAAAATTGATCAAAATTATACAAAAAACTGAGGGTTTTCTCACTTTTGCGAGAAAAATTTGTCAAAATGATGAGAGAACTGAAGTTTCTCACTCAAAAAGAGAGAAAAATTTGTCAAAATTATGTAAAAATTGTGCTTTACAAAAATGAGATTTGACCGCTATCTTTAGGTCGTTTAAAGAAACTAACTTGCGAATCTGTCCAAGAACGAATTTTCCCTTTAGAAACCATTCTTAGCTCAAATGGCATTGAATATTGCATCATATGTTTAAACTATTGAATAGTTAAATAGGTCCTCGTCATCTTGTTCAGTAGCGCATAAAATCTCACAATCCACAAAATGGTTAATTTTCGCAATAAGGAGTGTCCTTCAAGGTAACAGTAGGCGAAAACGTCTTGATGAATGCAAATTAGTATTCAGAAGATAAAGAAGTTTTGAAAAAGAAAAAAAAGTTCGAGTCTGGAAGATCCGATTCGAGAAGACTCGTCCGCTGGGCACGCGATTGCTTCGTAGAGTCACGTCATCAGAAGATTAACACATGCGATTAGACGGTTGTTGAGGACCACGTCCTTCCCTTGAAGAATCGCCAAAAAATCTACGGGTCCTCCTCCTAGGTGAAGGCGAATTTTATGCGGTTACGCTTCCTTTCAAGGGCGTAATCCTGAAGACGTGCCTGGGCGGACTAAAGAAATAAAAAGGCGAAGATGACGTGTGCGTAAAAGCGTTAAGCTCCTTGGAAATCATCCAAAAGGCTTCTGAAATCAAATATAAAAACATCTAAATGATAAAACAACAAAACTCAGAAACCTCCGCACAAAAACGTAAAATATGTATGAAGAAAGCAATCAATTTATTTTATGAGAGAAGCCACTCCGACTGCAGTATACTTATGCGAAAGAGCAAAAAAATTTTTAAGAGACAAAATCATGGCATAAAAAGTGAGGGTTCCTAAGAATGTTGTAAAACTGAGAGTCTTCTCCCAAAAATCGAGAAAAGTTCATCAAAATTTAAAAAAAAATTGAGGTTTCTCTCTCAAAAAACGAGGAAAACTCGTCAAAATTAAGTAAAAACTGTAGTTTATATCTCAAAAAGTGTAAAAATCAGTCAAAATTTTGTAAAACTGAATTTTTTTCTTAAAAAGCGAGGAAAATTCGTCAAAATTAAGCAAAAACCTCGATTTTCGGGAGAAGAATCTCAGTTTTACAAGATTTTGAGGTACAATTTCGACGAATTTTCCTCACTTTTTGAAAGAAAAACAATAGTTTTTACATAATTTTGACGAATTTTCCTCGCTTTTCAAGAGAAAAAATTGAGTTTTTACCAAATTTCGACTTTTTGTGAGATAAATTACAGTTTTTAATTAATTTTGACGAGGTTCCTCGCTTTTTGAGAAAGAAATGAACATAGTCATAAAATTCTGTGGCCCGGCTGACTTAACACCTTCAGCAAATAAATGCTTTAAATTATTCCTCCCTCCTTTTGTACTCCCCCCTACGTGTTATACTTCCCCCTCCTTAATACTTCCCTCTCCTATATTGTTCAGGAAGTTTCGTTGGAAGCTCTTCAAACTAGCCCTTTTTTTCAATTTTGACTTATAAAACTATTAAAACCGTGAAGAAAATATAAAAAGAAGACTAAGAAATTTCACGGATATCTTTTCAACGTTTTTACGCGTCGACAAGGACACAGCAATCAATAAACATGCAAAAACCAACGATATCCGCAATTGATTAACAACATTATTTCCAAGATTGATGTAACTTGTCGACTCTAATCGTGGAATAACTTACTTTTCGATTAAACTAAAGAATCTTATGTGTTTTTTTTTTAACTTTTTCACAACCGGGATGATCCAACGATGAGGTCAGTTCGGTAAAAGAATAAACACTTTTTTTTGTCACATAGCGTCATGGATGTGGAAATTATTCAAAAAGGATTTAACTATTACATAATTCTATTAAAATATTAATGGGTAATTTATTTTTTAAAAATCTTACTCATCAGGAAATATGCGTACGGGTAATCCTGAGGTACAAAGTTCACGGTCTTGAGCTCCCTCAACGTCTTTTTTGTCCTCCACTAACGATCGAACATGCTTGGAAAATATTTTTCTCGCTTTTTGGAAAAAAAAAACTCATTTTACAAAATTTTGACGGACTTTTAACGCTTTTTGAGAAAAAAAAACCACAGTTTTCACTTGATTTTGATGAATTTTCCTCGCTTTATGAGAGAGAAACCTCAATTTTTACAAAATTTTGACAAATTTTCCTCACTTTTTGAAAGAAAACCGTTCTTACAAAATTTCGATTTTTTTGGTTTTTGAGAGAGGGGCCTTTTAATTAATTTTCACCAATTTTCCTCGATTATTGATACAGAAAACTACGTTTTTACAAAATTTCGACGGTAATTTCACGCTTTTTGAGAGGTAAACCACATTTTTTTCATAATTTTGACTTATTTTCCTCTTTTTTTGGAAAAGAAACTACAGTTTATGTACAATTTTGACGAAATTTCCTGAATTTTTTAAAGAGAAACCTCAGTTTTTACATAATATGTAGTTTTGACGAATTTTACTTGCTTTTTGAGAGAAAACCCTCAGTTTTTACTATCTTTTGACGGATTTATCATGCTTTTTGAAAGATAAACCATAGTTTGTACACAATTTTGACGAATTTTTCTCGCTTTTTGGGAGAAAATATTAGATTTTTACTAAGTTTTGACTGATTTTTTTTTACGCTTTTTGAGAGGAAAACCTTAGTTTTACATAATTTTGACGAATTTTCCTCGCTTTTCAATAGGTAAAGTACTGGTCTGGAGCTGGCCCCGACGGAACTTCCTTAAAGAGAAGTAACAATATAGGAGGGGGAAGTATATGGGAGGGGAAGTATAACGGAGTGGGAAGTATGTGGGAGGGGAAGTATAACGGAGGGGGAAGTATAACGGAGTAGGAAGTATATGGGAGGGGAAGTATAACGAACGGGGAAGTATAACGAACGGGGAAGTACTAAGTTTTTTTTGTAAAAAAAAAAATTTTGTTTCGGAAAATTTTCCGGTTTTTTCTTTGTTTTTCTTTTTTTTTTTTTTTTTTTTTGTTTGAAAAATTTTTAAGTTCTTTTTTCGAAAAATTTTCTAAGTGTCAAGGTAGAAATAATGGGCTCTTTGGCCTAGGGATGTGCCTCTCGTAAAGAGTAGAAGTACGAAATTTCTCGGTACTAAAAAAAAAATTTTTGAACTTTTTTTTTCGAAAAATTTTCTAAGTTTTTTTTTTTTCAAAAAATTTTCGAAGTTTTTTTCGAAAAATTTTCCGGGTTTTCCTTTTTTTTTTTTTTCTTCGAAAAATTTTCTAAGTTCTTTTTTTTGAAAAATTTTCTAAGTTTTTTTTGTCCAAAAAAATTATTTTTTTTCAAAAAATTTTCAAAGTTTCTTTCGAAAAATTTTCCGGGTTTTCCTTTTTTTTTTTTTTCGAAAAATTTTCTAAGTTCTTTTTTTCGAAAATTTTTTAAGTTTTTTTGTAAAAAAATTTTTTTTTTCGAAAATTTTCTGGGTTTTTCTTTCTTTTTCTTTTTTTTTTTTTTTTTTTTTTTGAAAAATTTTTTAAGTTCTTTTTTTCGAAAAATTTTTTAAGTGTCAAGGTAGAAATAATGGGCTCTTTGGCCTAGGGATGTGCCTCTCGTAAAGGGTAGAAGTACGAAATTTCTCCTTACTAATAAAATAGTAATTAAAAAGTGGCAATTTTTTTGCACCAAAAATTCTTAAAAAATATAAGGAGTAATTGGTGAAAATTTGGTGAAAATCGGATTAACGGTTCGGCCGCAGCGAATTTTTTAAAATTTCAAACCGATATAATATTATCTCCGCCATTTTTTCGAAATTCAAAATCGCCCTCGTTACATTCTTCTTCACCGGCTAAAGAAATTTGTGTGAAAATTTGGTGAAAATCGGATGAAAACTGTGGCCGTAAAGTGTTCCGGAAAAAAATGCTACGGCCGGCCGGCACCACAGACAAAGTTGAGATCGGTAAAGATCAATATTCGATTTGACCCTCCGGGGTCTGGAAGATCCTTCCCCAAAACCCGACGTCGAGGGTATCGCAATAACTTCTTTAAGGAAGTTAAAAAAAATAATTGAGTATTTACAAAATTTCGACGGATTTTTCACCCTTTTTGTGAGATAAACAGTGTGTTTAGGCCAAAACACTCAACGAAAATAGTCATAAATTAAAGCATTTAGACAAATTTTTCCTCTTTCAAAAAATTTTCTAAAATAATATTCTTCAAAAAATCTTACTTTTTATTTTTTTTTTTAGCATCAACTTTCAGGAAGGCTTGTGAAAATTTGGTGAAAATTGTTTGAAAACTGTGGCCGTAAAGTGCTCCGGAAAAAAATTGTACGGACGGCCGGCCGGCACCACAGACAATGTAGAGATCGGTAAAGATCAATATTCGATTGGAACTCTGGGGTCTGGACCTTTCCCCAAAAACCCGACGTGGAGGGTATCACAATAACTTCTTTAAGGAAGTTCATTAAATGAATTTTCACCATCAAAAACACTTCATGTAGTTTTGTATGCATCGGAAGAAAGTTTTGAAGAAGTACCGTCTGGGTAATATCCAGACTTTTTATCTTTTTTCACAAGCAGTAAATTTCTTTGCTTTTTACAGCGGGACATGATTATTTGACGGGTGCAATAAAAAGCGTGAAAGGTGAGAAAAGGCTTCATCGTCTACTGAAGGAGCTAAAGATAGATTGAATATTATACGAAAAGAAGTTATTGTAATGCAAGAGGAGGTGTGAAGGAGGAAAGGAGCTGACGGCATACTGATCAACTCGCCCTCTCGAACAGAAATCCTTTTGGTCATCACCGGAGGCAAAAAAGAAGACAAAGAAAATAATTCCGAGTCGTGTCTTTCCCTTTTCTCGGATGCAAGAAAAAAACGAAGATGGCAAAAGATGTTCCTGAGATAATCTAACATTAATTGTAAAGAGTCGTCACCTTATGAGATTAAGATAGCTAAACGCGGGAAAATTGCATCTTTTTTTCTCTTGTCCTCTAAGCGTTGGTTAAAAGGTTGTAAATATAGTGGGCGCCTGTCGGAACGTAATTATTGCCTTTGAAATTATGGTCCACGCAGATTAAAATATTATTTTAGCAAATTGCCGGAGAATTCCAGGTATGCTGTCATTATTTGGATGTATCTGACCAGCTGACGCCAAGACAAAGGAACTCCAAAGAGACAAAGGAGAGAGGTAATTACAATTATTGTACTTTCTTTTAATTGTCCTTCGTGGGTCTGTGGTCAAAGTCTCTTACTCACACCTAGTCAGTTCTAGGACAAGCAAATTGTAGGTTTAGGCCGCAATTTTAATTCGATTTTCCCCAAACTTTTTCAGAATTTTCTTTTTGTAGTTAACTTGATAATATCATAGGGGATTTTCGAATTTCGCATGAAAGTACTAGTTTGAAGAGCTTCCAACGAAGAAAGAAAAGTAAAAATGTAGGAGGGGGAAGTATAAAGGAGGGGGAGGTATTAGGCAGCGAAGTATAACGGAGGGGTAAGTTTATGGGAGGGGAAGTATAACGGAGGGGGAAGTTTTTTTACCAAATATTTTTTAAGGTTTTTTGTTAAGTTTCTGAGTATGTAGGAATTTTTTTTTTAATTTTCAAAGTTTTTTAAGAACTTAAAAATTTTCCAAAAAAAAGCGCAAATTTAAAAAAGATAACCCAGAAAATTTTTCGAAAAAAAAGTTCAGAAAATTAAAAAAAACAAAAAAAAAACTCGGAGAATTAAAAAACAAAAAAACTCGGAAAATTTTTCAAAAACAAAAAAAAAACCTTCCCCCACCATTATACTTCCCCTCCATTCGTTATACTTTCGTTCCCTTATACTTCCCCCTCCGTTATACTTATCCCTCCATTATACTTTCCCTCCGTTCGTTATACTTCCCCTCCCATATACTTCCCCCTCCGATATACTTCCCCTCCTATATACTTCCCCCTCTGTTATACTTTCGTTGGAAGCTCTTCAAACCAGTACTTATACAAAGGAGTTCAACTTTTACAAATTCAAGCTTCAGACGGTGAGATCTCCAGACAGTGTCCTTATTTTTTATTCTTCTTGGGAAAATGATGAGCCTTTTTTTTGGCCTCGCGGAGGTAATTGTCGGTTCCTTATTTTAGAATCAAAAAGTCAAAAAATAATCCCAAGGGCGTCGAAATTGGAAAGCGCATCCTTGGGACATCTTTTATTTTCAGACAAAACCCGAAATTCCCCGTCAAAAAGATTCAAAAAATCAAGGATAAATTCGCAACTTCAAATCTTTTCAGAAATCGAAACTAGCTTGACTATAAATAACAACTTTTGCAGTTAAAAAAAAATATGAAAGTAATGATTTAGCCATGACATTTCCTGGAAAGCGGATTTTTAAAAAATCGCTTCCATTAACCTGGAACAATTAGCCGCAAAATTGACATTTTTAAAATTATTTTTAAAAAAATTACATAAATCATCTTTCAAGGATTTAATAATGCGAAGGGGGAGATAAAAAGCAATTAAGGGAAAGGAAGAAAAATTTTTTTGTTAAAATAGAAGGAATCCGAATATTGTTAATTACACCTGAGGATAAAATGGTATTGACCCGTAATGGTTGTGCTCTTTAAGGTTAAAGGTAGGTACAACACGAACTAAGAAGATTTCCTGAGATTAACGCATTAGTGGGAAATAAAACACAAACAAATATAAATTAACCGGCGGATTTGTTTAAGCTATTTATCACTCGGGTCTGAGTCACTTATCCTTATACAATGTACCACGATTCTCGATCTAAACATAGAACTCGCTGAATCATGGGTTTTAGTTTAAATTTTATGATCAACTCAAGTACTAGTCTGTGGGGCAGTAATCGTTTTTCATCCCTTAATATCCAAAATAAAATGAGGAAGTTAATTTTTCAGTGTCAAGGTAGAAAAAATGTAAGTCTTCCGCCGGTCAGGTCACACGGAACAGGGGCGAACAGCCCAAAATCCATTGGTTTTTTTTATCGAAATCTTGGAGAAATACAGCTTTTCCAAAATAGTAGATAGCAATTTTGGACCAAAAGGAAAAGTTCTTTTAAAAAAAGATCCTCTTTTCATTTCTGGGCAGAAAAATGGGGGTTCTGCAGAAGGTGTAGAAGCTTGAATTTGTGACAGTTGGACTCCTTTGTACAAGTACTGGTTTGAAGAGCTTCCAACGAAAACTTCCTTAAAGAGAAGTAACAATATAGGAGGGGGAGGTATATAGGAGGGGATATAAAACGGGGGGGGGATATATGGGAGGGGAAGTATATAGGAGGGGAAGTATAACAGAGGGGGAAGTATATAGGAGGGGAAGTATAACAGAGGGGGAAGTATATAGGAGGGGGAAGTATATAGGAGGGGAAGTATAACGGAGGGGGAAGTATAACAGAGGCGGAAGTATAACAGAGGGGAAGTATAAAAGAGGGGGAAGTAAAAAGAGGGAAAGAATAAGGGAGGGGGATATTTTTTTTACGAAAATTTTCCGGATTTTCCTTTTTTTTACGAAAAAATTTCCTTTTTTTTTCGGAAAATTGTCAGCGTTTTTTTTTTCTATTTTGAAAAATTTTCTGTTTTTTCCCTAAAATTTTCCGGTTTTTTTTTCTTTCGAAAAATTATTTGTTTTTTTTTTTCGAAAAATTTTGTAATAATGGAGGGGACGTACAACGGAGGGGAAGTATATGGGAGGGGACGTACAACGGAGGGGGAAGTATATGGGAGGGGAAGTATAACGGAGGGGGAAGTATATGGGAGGGAAGTATAACGGAGGGGGAAGTATATGGGAGGGAAGTATAACGGAGGGGGAAGTATATGGGAGGGGAAGTATAACGAACGGAGGGAAAGTTATAATGAAGGGACAAGTATTACGGAGGGGGAAGTATAAGCGAACGAAAGTATAACGAACGGAGGGGAAGTACATACTTCCTCCTCTGTTATACTTCCCTTCCCATATACTTCCCCCTCCGTTATACTTCCCCCTCTGTTATACTTCCTCCTCTGTTATACTTACCCCTCCTATATTGTTACTTCTCTTTTCGTTGGAAGCTCTTCAAACCAGCACTTTTTCCTTACTATTAAAATAACCCTAAAAATCCGTAAAAAATATAAAGAGTATTTGGTGAAAATTTGTTGAAAGTCGGATGAAAATTGTAATGCCGCCCGGAAAAAACTGGGGACGGACGGCCGGCACCACAGACAACCCCATAATCGTCTAAGATCACTAATCAGTTTTCTGGAAGGCCCTTTTCCTGAGACCTCATGAAGGGTACTACAATTATTTCCCTTTGAGGAAGTTAATCATTGAAAAATTCACTCCTCATTGTTAGTACGAAAAGGGTATCACAATAACTACTGTTCGATAAAATTAAAGATGCCGGAGGGAAGTTTTTATGGAGACTTCAAACTTTTCAGTTTGATTTTATTTTTAATGGAGAAAAATTAGTTTTAATATCAAAGAATAATTTTCAATAACGGGATAGTAAATCGTCGTTTCCTTTAACAGTAAAATAAAAAAAATTAATATCCGGTATTTAAGATCCTGAACGAAATGGCGATGTATCCTGGGAATAAAAATACGTCCAGAGCGAAACGCACTAAATTGTCGGAAGTTGCAATTTTTTCTTCCAGTATTTCATCGCTTGGGGGGATCCAGAAAACCGTTACGAACAAACGTCCATCGAAAGTCGTGAAAGAAACGCGACCGTTATCTCGGCCAGCTCATTTTTTTCTATTAGATCAAATTAAACGCTTATTAAAAGCTGTAATGATTTTTCACTCCCTCTGATATGTTAGGTATTTGACCCTCGAAGACAAATGTTTATATCATGAGAAAAGAAAAAAAAGACTCTTCCTCATAAATATTACATGTGCACAATTTATATAGCCGGAGGAAATGCGATTATTTACGGGCGTTATTTTGATAGGTTTTTGTTCAGATTGATTTAAATTTTCCGTTTTAATCATGAAGGAAAGGGATTTTTAACTTCCTTAAAGAAGTTATTGTGATACCCTACAGTTTATGAAGGTGTCCTTAAGGAACCCTTCTCTCAAGGTGTCCTTAAGGAACCCTTCTCTCAAGGTGTCCTTAAGGAACCCTTCTCTGAAGGTGTCCTTAAGGAACCCTTCTCTAAAGGTGTCCTTAAGGAACCCTTCTCTCAAGGTGTCCATAAGGAACCCTTCTCTCAAGGTGTCCTTGAGGGCCCTCATTTTTTTTTTCATTACAGCAACAAGCGTTGCTGTCTTCAGTTAAAACCGAGGAGGAATAATAAATCTTTCGCAATAAGAAAATGTTTGAAAATTAGATCCGTTTTGAAATTTTGGACTCCTCCTTTTTAGACATGATAAATGTATCCCGTATAAGAGGTGTCGTCATTTTCTTTTTTCAGAGTGATTCATCTAGGGTTCTATTTATGGCTATGCTATGAAGGTGACGCTCGTCTCTGCTTGGGAAAATTAATAAGGCTTTAAATAAGTTAACGAATGATTGATCATTGTTTGTAAATTAAGCTCGGAAAAACTGCTACAACTTTAATTTATTCGATTCTGTGTTAAGCCTACACGGGGCGAATAAATATTATATAAATAACAAAAAATTTTGGACATGGCAAATGATAAAAGGGGCGAGTATGAGTAAGGTGAACATAAGTTCTGATTTCAAGGATGGTGTCCCGTTGTCCCGGCAATCTCATCGGGGACGGTCAAATGTCCCGCTTTGAGTCTGTTTGGGAAGCCATCCTCAAAAAATGTAGATATTAACTTTCATAAAGAAGTTATTGTTATACCCTCCACGAATGGTTTTTCCAACCGATTTTCATACAACCTTCCTGAATAGTTCAACAAGAAATTAACGAATAAGAATTTTTAAATTTCGAAAAAATGGAGTAGGTATGCATTTTAGGTATTTTAGTAGGGAGAAATTTGATACTTTCACCCTTTACGAGAGAGGCATCCCTTGAGCAGAAAGCCCATTATTTCTACCTTGATACAGTAGACCCTCGTTTATCCGTCCCTCGGTTTATCTGTGCTTTTTTTCAGATTTTCTCCTTCAACGAGGGAGTTAAAAAAAATGAAACGTTGCTATTTTTTTATGTTCGATATTCTACTTAATGTTCTCACCCTCTTTTCGTTATCTCATTTCTCCGAAAAGTTTGTTTACAAAAATGATTTTTATTGCCAGTTTCTATGAATTTTTCTTTGGTCTTTCTCGGTTTTTCGAAGGACAATATTCAACATGTCTTTAACGTTTAAAACCATAAAATGACAACTAAACTTTATAGTTACAGCATTTTCGTTGCCAATAAAATGATTAAACTCACTCTCAAAAAAAGAAAAAAAACCTCGATTATCCGTTTTTTGCGTTATCTGCGCTTGGTCGAGAACCAATTAGTACGGAAAAACGAGGGTCTACTGTACTTAACAAAAAATTTTTTCAAAAAAAGAGCAAATTTTAAAAATTAAAAATTAAAACAAAAATTTCGAAGAAAAAAAAAAGGAAAAATAACTTTGGACATTTTTCCCGAAAGAAAACTTTTCTAAATATAATACTTGAATTTATTCTTTCCCTCGATTTCCTCTTGACCTTCCTTCCCATTATACTTCCCCCTCCTTCAACTTCCGCTCCTTTATACTTCCCCCTCCTATATTTTTCTTTCTCTAAGGGTGTTTCCGTCCGTTCCAGCTCCAGACTAGTTCACTTCCTTAAAGTACTGTTAATGCGGAGTGAAGCTAGGGAAGAACGTCAAAATTTATTTATTTTCTGATTTACAAACTCCTGTTTTATCTGATGTTTGGGCGTTTTAACATCTTTTTTTACCGAGATTTGGTGCCTTTTCGCCCATTTTCAAGTTAAGAAACACCGTTTGCAGTCTTTGCAGGGCCGATTACTATCAGAGATGGGATGCTCTGGGAGGTTCTTATAGTTGGATGGTCAAAATAATTCATCAGAGCGTGGTTACCGCTTACGAAATAGCGTCTTATTATCCATTGTGTTTCGAGTGTCAATAGGGAGGCTTTTGAATAATCCGACGACAAAACGAAATTACACCACCCCGCCCCTCGCTCAGGCAATTTCCCTTCGCCGAAGATGATCCACCCCCATTGTTAACTCCTCTGTTTCACATTACGCTCCCTGAAGGGCCGGACAATGCGACCATTGTTGAAAAGAGTCACGCTTATTTATTGTTTGTTTATCGGCGAAATCCCTTTCGGCTATCTCACCGGACTGCATCTCGATTATCTCCTCCGATCCTAGCAGAAAAAAAAACAAGGACGGCATATATGGTCATTTAAAGAACCATTAATCACTGGTGACGCTATCTTTAATTGCATTCAAAATTAATAAGAATCGTCTTAAAGACAAAGTTCAAGGAGGAACGTGACAGGATGGTCCTTGCGTTTCAAAAAAATCGCGTTTTTTCGGCGATGAGTCTTCAAAAAAAAGGAACCATTTTTCTAAAGACTGTGATTTGGAAAATTCTAAATTACAAACTCAATAACGTCCATACGAATCGAATTTCTCAAGGAGAAAACCTCAATTTATTTAAATCTGTTTACCGTTTTATGCGCTATAAATCGAAAATATCTTTGGCATTGTCAGCAATTTTCCTTTTACGAAACTATTCAATTAGGGATGCAGGAAAAAAAAGTCACGAAAAAAACTAGGGTGGGTACTTCTACTTTCTCTTGATCAAAATAAAAATTTACACGAAGACCGGAATAATTAGGACTTTCTAATCAACTCTTGAGGTTTTTTTAAATTAAATTTTTGCGCTTAGTTTTCCTTGTAAGTCCTACACAAAGAATGTTGACCTCATAAGCCATTTGTGAATTTCACATTGTGTGACTAATTTCGACTCGAGATTCGAATCTCGTGTCATATTACGAGTAAACTTCCTCCGTTTCTTAACCCCAGAAATACAGTTCAAAGCTTTTAACTTTTCTTTTTTCTAAATTTTTATATTGTGGTAACATTTGTCTTGTTCTATGGAGTTTCTACCCTGTTATCAGTGTGCTTATCAGCTGATCATCACACCCAGCTGGACATGTTAGGAGGTCCGATCCAGCTTGGTGTGATAGAATAGGGGTTGATGTAACAAATAATAGCTTAGTTCCAACAGCAGTTTGAAACTGATTTGAAACTCCTGGAGCATGCGCAGAAGGATTAGGACGTCATATTCGAATAAATCTTTTATACGTCAAATCTGAAGTCATCGGCCGTCAAATTAGACGTGCAAATCCTTCTGCGCATGCTCCAGCAGTTTCAAATCAGTTTCAAACTTCGGTTGGAACAAAGCTATTGTGATTAATTAAGAATTATAAAATCATGAGATTATTCAAAATACTCTCAGATATCCGATTATAATGAATGATATTATCATTAGAACCGGAACAGATGAAATTTTTTTTTAAGTTTTCGATAGTAGGAAGGAAAAAGTACTGGTTTGAAAAGCTTCCAACGAAAACTTCCTTAAAGAGAAGTAACAATATAAATAGCAGGGTGAAGTATGAAGGAGGGGACGTACAAAGGAGGGAGAAGTATAACGGAGGGGAAGTATAACAGAGGGGAAAGTATAACGGAGGGGGAAGTACAATGGAACGAAAGTATAACAAAGGGAGGGAAAGTGTAAGGAGGGGAAAAATAAGGAAGGGGGAAGTTTTTATTTTTATTCAAAAAATTTTCCTAGTTTTTTTTTTAATTTTCCGAGTTTTTTTTCGAAAAATTTTCCGGGTTTTCTTTTTTAAATTTTCTCCTTTTTTTTTCTGAAAAATTTTTAAGTTCTTTTTTTTCGAAAATTTTATTTAAGTGTCAAGGTAGAAATAATGGGCTCTTTGGCCTAGGGATGTGCCTCTCGTAATGGGTAGAAGTATGAAATTTCTCCCTAATAAAAAAAAATTCCATGAGAGCATTCCAAATATTTCTGTTTGAGGAAATAAAAAATTTTCACAGTTTACTTTATTGGAAAATGAAGTAAGATCGGGTAAATTGACCGTTTACAATCTGAAATAGGGTAAAACTACTTTTATTTCTTCAGATATCAAGTTTTTGGACGTTTTTTAAATTTTTGAAAACACGCAAGAGAGTTCCAAGAAGTAATAAATCTAATAAAATAAATTGTAAAAAGCGATCGTTAGTGGCTATTGCATCACTGGATGATGCGCCCAGAAAAAGGCACGTAACGAAGTATTAGCCCGACTTGAAAATCACGAAGAAGTTGAGGAGCATGACCTTCCTTACTCGAGTTTCACAATGGGTTTTATATTAACAAATGGCCTGAAATTAAAAGTCATATCGTGGGTCAAACGGAGTTCAATCTTAACCTTTTTCTGAGCTCCACAAGGTTATCTCGAAAGGAAATCGCAAGTAATTTAAAAGCTACTATGCATGAAAAGTCCATTAAAAGGTTCCTAACAAAAAAAACCATATCCGTCTGTCACAGCCTATTCAGTCTTTTGTCAAAAAAACAGTTTAACCCTTTAAATTGTTTATTTTTCCCCTGAGTGAGCTGTTATGTGGCGACAACCGTCTTTTATGTACAATCTCAGTTTTCTAAAAATCACAATAAAACTGACATTTCGACAGAATTTCGTAAAAAACGACTTTTTTAACCCAAAATTATTGGTTCCTTTTGGTTACATGAAATTTCTACAAAAGTACTGGTTTGAAGAGCTTCCAACGAAAACTTCCTTAAAGAGAAGTAACAATATAGGAGGGGAAGTATAACGGAGGGGACTAAAACGGAGGGGGAAGTATTTGGGAGGGGAAGTATAAAGGATGAGGAAGTATAAGGGAGGGGAAGTATAAGGAAGGAAGGTATAAGGGAGGAAAAAAAGAAAAAAATTGAATCATTTTTTTCTCTTGTTTCTGATTTTAATACTGATTTAAGTCTGGGAAAAAATAGTGCTTTAATTACATAGATTATGTTAAAATAATGAGGTTGAAAATTGCGAAAATTACGGTTTGAATTAAATTTTTTTTCCCTTCAGTTTCTTCTTTTTAGTTTGCTATCTGAAATAATAGAGTATCCATCTAAGGGTTAGATTATCTGTTCAAGTTTCCTACTTTGGGATATGCACTTCTTAACTAATGGTTAGAGGTACGTTTTGAAGAAATTCCATGAATCTATGATTTCAAGGTAGAGTACGTTTTAGTTCAAAAACCTACGGGTAACAAGAATTTATCTCCCGCATTAATTTCAAGATCATGAACACGAAGTGGAGAAGGTGTTGAGTTTAAAATTACTTCTGATGAATATCAGATTTCCTGGACGAACTATCTTATTTAAGAAACGTTTTAAAAGCAGTGTAGCCCAGTTATTGCGTGTTGAATTCAAATTGGTACAGACAGCCCAGACGGAAACTTCCTCAAATAGCGCAATTTAAAAGTTAACTTCCTTAAAGAAGTTATTGTGATACCCTCCACGAATATGGATCTACACTGATCTCAACTTTGTCTGTGGTGCCGGCCGGCCATAGCATTTTTTTCCAGAGCACTTTACTGCCACAGTTTTCATCCGATTTTCACCAAAATTTCACACTAATTTCTTTAGCCGGTGAAGAAGAATGTAACGAGGGCGAGTTTTGAATTTCGAAAAAATGGCGGAGATAATATGTCTGCTTGAAATTTAAAAAAATTCGCTGCGCCCGAACCGTTGCGTTGGTCCGATTTTCACCAAATTTTCACCAATTACTCCTTATACTTTTTAAGAAATGTTGGTGCAAAAAAATTGCCACTTTTTTATTAGGTACCTATTATTTTTTTTTTAGTAGGGAGAAATTTCATACTTCTACATCCCTAGGCCAAAGAGCCCTTTATTTCTACCTTGACACTTAAAAAAATTTTCGAAAAAAAACGGAAAATTTTTCGTAAAAAATAACAAACTTCCACCTCCCTTATTCTTTTCCTCCTTTATATTTCCCCCTCCTTTATACTTTCCCTCTTTTCGTTATACTTTCGATCACTTATACTTCCCCCTCTGTTATACTTCCCTCTCTGTTTTACGTCCCCTCCGTTATACTACCCCTCCTATATACTTCCCCCTCCTATATTGTTACTTCTCTTTAAGGAAGTTTTCGTTGAAAGCTCTTCAAACCAGTACTTTTTTTTTAGTCGCAAAAATGGCGGAGATATGGCCGGAGTTTTATTTAATTCCATCTTCACCCGATTTTCACCAAATACTCTTTATTTAATTATTTAACCCCAAGTAGGGAGAAATTTTGGGTTTCTAGCCCTTTGCGTGTGACCTGGCCAGGGCGAAGACATCAATTTTTTCTGCTTGGATACTGATTAAATATTTTCGATAGTTAGGACGAAAAATGATTAAATTGCGCCACTTTGAGGAAGTTCCAGTAGAGGTAAGCTCCAGAATAATACTTTTCTCCTTTCTTTCTTTTGAAATTGATAAAAAAAAGTTTTTTTATTGCTCAAATACTATAGAAATAGTTTATTTCTTGTGTAATGGTTTTTCTGGTCGATTAATCAGGATAATAATGGATAAAATTTAATATTACTTATTCAATCATTGAATGCCAATTAAAATATTGTGTTTTCTTTTTTTAATGGCGTAATGTGATTTTCACTTTATTGTAGGCAGTTGGTGGGCTGAGACTTTTGCAATTTTTTAATTACAAGGTGTTTTACAGGTGGGCCCATGAAGAAAGTAAGTACCAGAACTGCTTGTCTCAGGTGTAATGTAAAGTAGGTGTATGGGGCAAACTTTGTATGAATGAGGCGGACGGCCGGCACCAATGACAACTTTATTGAAAAGGTCACTAAAAAGTTCCCTCCATGGGGTCTCGAAGAACCTTTTCCCTGAGGGTGTCAAGATCTCTCTGAGGAAGCTAAAATTGCAGAAGCAAAAAAAAAATCTAACTGTTCTTTTTTTTCTTCTTCACTGTTTGAAGCTCGATATTTCTTGTGGTGCGAGAAAATTCATAAATGATAGGTTCGTGGAGTGATCTATGAGTACGCGCCTCGTCGATTACAAAACGTAGATTTTATCACGATCTCGAAGCCCCCGCCGAACGGTATCCGAATGCTTTAGTCAAATCACGATGCCAATACGCATCCGAAAACCGTTTCTCCAAATTGATTCGAAGAATTCTTCGTTTTCGTGTAAATGACGGCCGGAAGGCAAACTTAAGTGAACTTAGACCCTCCGTTATAAAAACTACCCTTGCACAAAGGTCTTTTTAGCGGGAAACCTTGGCTCTTAAAACCCGGATCCCGCGGGCAGGGAGTGGCGCCGGTGTGGGAGCCCGACGGTGGGCGCGACTTACACAACACTCCTACACTCTTAACTGTTCAACATTTCGGTTTTATTTTTTTCACAACTAACCGTCCTTGGTTTTTCCAACAGTCCCAAACCCACACCAAAAAAGAAAAACCACGAAAATTTAACATCATTTTCCTCATACGTGTAATTAGATTCTTGTGTAATTTGCTCTGTCGTGGGATGCGTGTTGCATTAGGATGGTCACTTTAAAAGGGATTCCCTGGGTGATGAACTGGATGACCTTTCCCGCCTTGTAGAATGGCTCTTACGGCTGTAAAAAAACCAAACTCTTAAATCCTCCGTGCAGAAGAAAACAACCACTTTTCATGTTCATCTTTCAATTCTTCAGTAACTCCTCTATAAACGACTTCGCTTTTTATAAATTTTTATATTCTTTTTTTAACGACAGTTTACGGTAAAGTGTTAATTTAGCCATTAAAAAGTCATAATTACCTCATTCATTCCGAGTGCGCATTTTGATTCATTGAATCGCTTTTTATGGGGTTGAAGAGTTCCATTGAGGCCGAGGAGAAAAGAATAATGAAGTCTGTCAGTGCTTACCGCCGGGGATTAAGATCTTCATCATTAACTGCGGCGAATTAATTTTTAAGTCGGATAGACGAGTTTTTAAATGTGAAGAAATTGAAATTCTGAAAGTGAACTCCGGGGTTGTATAACGGTGTAGGCAGAAGGCTCGATTGTTATTCGCCCCATTGAAACGATAACCATATCGGGAGAAAACGTTGAGCAACGGGAGAGATCTTCACTATTTCGTCGATTCATTCGTTCTTAAATGTTTTTATGGCTCTTTTTACTTTTTTAAAAAGTAAAATCCTTTGCCTAAAAGGAGGCAGTGGCTGTGCTAGTGGAAAAAGAGGGAAGAAAAAAGGCTCCATCGTGGGGGAACCCTGGAAAAAATTTTGTATAAAGCATAATTTTTGACAGACAGGTCTCCTTTTTTTGTGAATTTCAAATTTTCTCCAAGTATCTTAAAAGAACGACGAAAATTGCATGAGGTCATTCACCAGCCGTTTTTTCATGACAAATTCAAGAAAAACTTGGTCTTTCAAGGTATTTCGGGGACATAACCTCTAAATTTTCTGCAACATTCCTCAAAAAACTTCTTCCAAAAAAGAAATTGGTTTCGCCATTTTTGATAGTTCTGTGCGGAAGAAAGTACTGGTTTGAAGAGTTTCCAACGAAAACTTCCTTAAAGAGAAGTATTTATATAGGAGGGGGAAGTACAACGGAGTGGGAAGTATATGGGAGGAAAGTACGAGTATAACCGAGGGGGAAGTATAACGGAGTGGGAAGTATATGGGAGGGGAAGTATAACGGAGGGGGAAGTATATGAGGAGAAGTATATGGGAGGGGGAAGTTTAAGTAAGGGGTAGTATAACAGAGGGTGAAGTATAACGGAGGGGGAAGTATAAGGGAACGAAAGTATAACGGAAGGGGATGTATAAGGAAGGGAAAGTATACAGGAAAATTTTCCAAGTTTGTTTTTTCCAAAAATTTTCTAAGTTTATTTTGGAAAAAATTTCCGAGTTTTGTTTTTCCCAAAATTTTCCGAGTTTTTTTTCCGAAAAATTTTCCGTTTTTTTTTTTCGAAAAATTTTCTAAGTTTTTTTTTTCAAAAATTTTGAAAAGTTTTTTTCGAAAAAATTTCTAAATTTGGTGGAATGGGTGTATTCACGGGGATCTGGTGCAAAATTCGCTTTTTTTAAACGTTTTTTTTTTTTTTTTTTTTTGAAAAAAAAATCATATGATAACTTTGTTCCAACCGCAGTTTGATACTGGTTTTAAACTCCTGGAGCATGCGCAGAAGGATTTTCAGCTCAAAGTTGACGTCAGATGACTTCATATTTGACGACGATTTGAACGACGTCAAATATGCCGTCAAAATCCTTCTGAGCATACTCCAGAAGTTTCAAACTGCGGTTGGAACAAAGCTAAAAACCTGTCATTAAAAACAAAAGATCGCCGGGGAAAAAAGCCCCAGCCTTCTATGCTTTTTTATATTTTTAATTTAATATATTTTACATCCCTACTTAAGGTGATAATATTTTTGTGATACCCTCCACGTCGGGTTTTTGGGGAGGGGTCTTCCAGACCCCGTAGGATATTTGAATTGGGTCACAAAGACCCCATGAAAATGAAGAGCGAAAAGCAAGACAATCTTTTGAGGAAGTTCCGCCGGAGTTTCCGACTTCTTTAATACAATTGGCTTCAGATGAAATATGTGCTTGGAAATTGATAATAAAATAATTTTAATTAATAATAAATCTACCTTTAAATCATTATGTTAGTAAAAGGACCTTTAATTTAACTTTTTTTTGTTCCCTCCTTTTCAAAAGAGTTACGCGGACGTTTTTTTACAACTCGGAGGCTGAGTCGGCTGCCAGAACTAATTTGTAGTCATAAAATATTTAATGACTCGCCATTTCACCGAACCAATTAAAGAAGAGGGGAAAAACGGCTCCGGCAGCCTTGAAAGATCTTTTTTTAAGTGTTTTTTTGACAGTTTTTCTTTTAGGGACTTCATGGTTTTCATCAACCGTTGTCCAATTTTGTGAGGATGTCAAGATTTTTTTTCTCTCTTGTTTTTTTTGCGTCAAAAGCGCCGAAGACAGAATCCATTTTCCGGCCCGTGGATAATTTTCCGTTAATCCTCCAGACTAACGGAAAAGAAAGAAAAAAAATTTGATGTGGGTGGACATTTGCGACGGAGGACAACGGTGATAATCTCCGTCATCATTAAAACTGTACCATTTTTGTTCGACGTTTTTTTAGTTTTCCGATGGACGTGGAAAATTTTGGACTCTTCGAGTGGGTTCGGACTGAGGGGGCTTTGACAGATCGAAGGCGTGGGCGAGGAAAGGACGGGTGAAGGACCTGGGACTAATGGAAATTTCACACAATGCAAATTGACCATCGTTCAATAGAAAATACATACTCATTAAAAGAGCGCACATCACTTTAATTGGCAAACATGGGACGAGAGGGCGGTCTAAACGCCTTTGGCTATTTTAAGTAACAATAGTTATTTCAACCTCCTCCTTTTAAAAAACAAACTCAATTTCAAACTTCAAAAAATCACACAAAAAAAAATGTTTGAAGAGCTTCCAACGAAAACTTCCTTAAAAATAAGTAAAAAATATAGGAGGGGGAAGTATTGAAGAGGGGAAGTATAAAGGAGGGGAAGTATAAGGGAGGGAAAATATAACGAAGGGGGAAATATAAAAGAGGGTAAATTTAAGTTTTTTTTTCGAAAATTTTTTCAAGTAACAAGGTAGAAATAATGGGATTTCTGCCCAAGGGAGGTCCCTCTCGTAACGGTGGAAGTGTGAAATTTCTCCCTACTAAAATGTTAATTAATGTAAAAAAATTTTTTTACACCAAAAATTGCAACAAAATATAATTAGTAATTGGTGAAAATTTGGTGAAAATCGGACAAGTGGTTCGGCCGCAGCAAATTTTTTAAAATTTCAAACCCCGCCATTTTTTCGAAATTTTCGCCCTCGTTAGTATCTTCACCACCGACTAAAGAAAATTTGGTGAAAGTCGGTTGAAATCTGTGGCCGTAAAGTGTTCCGGAAAAAAGCTACGGCCGGCCGGCACCACAGACAAACTGATTTGAAAGGGATTTGACCCTCCGGGGTCTGGATGACCCTTCCCCAAAAACCCGACGTCGAGGGTATCATAATAACTTCTTTAAGGAAGTTAAAAAGTCTGTCCGAACTTCTGGGACATCAAATTGAACCAAATTATGGTCCAGGTGAGCTTTTAAACTCCTCGTTGATGAAAAAAGTGGAAAAAAAAGGTAAAGTCCAAATAAACCTTCATTTTCAGACCGAAGAGACCGGTCAACCATAATTGTTTAAAAATAATTTTCTTTTTCTGAAAGTGAAACTTTTTCCTAATCAGGGAAACGCTTTAGATAAGGCCTTTAACGTCGACTTTATTACATTTTTATTGTTTTACTTGTTATTTTGGCTATTAAACCAACCTCTGTGAATTGTTTTCTAATTTTGAAAAAATTCCAATTTCTCATAACTTTTTTTACCCTTTGCCTCAGAACTGTCCACTTTCTCAATAAAGAATCCTTATTTTTTTCGAATTTCAAAAAATCAAATTCAAGAAAAGGAAGTCCAAAATGGCTTGATGGTCCACCTGGCGCCACTGACAAAATGATCAATATAGACCATTGGTCTTTGTATCTTGACCTAGGTTTAGTTTCGTAACAAATCCTCCTTTTGAAAAAACTTCAAAATGCGTTACCTATATACTGACCTAAAAGAATTTTTTTTTGTTCTTTTCAAATGTGACGTGACTTTGCCTAAACATTGTTGTCCCTCTCATGAATTTTCGAGCGCGCATCCATATTCATATTTGTTATACGGTGTCATGTTTGAATATCTTGAAGAAATAGAAAAAATGACTGTTGAGATCAATTTCGTTATGAAAGGATTTTTTTTGAGGTGAAGGAGTACTTAAAAGCGAAGATTGGGGTGGTTCAAATATAGAAATGAGAGAGACCTCGGTGCAGTCAGGACCAATGGTCTTCATTACTTTGCGCCAACTTGCTACATAATGTGGAGTACCTCAGATTTGAGGTGGCGGATGTTTCAACATCCTTTAAGAAGTTATTGTCATTTCGAATATTGATCTTTACCGATCCCAACTTCGTCTGTGGTGCCGGCCGGTCGTAGCATTTTAGTTTGAACCGATTTTCACTAAATCTTCCTGAATTGTTGAATAAAAATCAAATCGGGCAATTTTTGAATTTCGAAAAACGCACGTTTGAAATTTTAAAAACTGCGCTGCGGCTATACCGTTCCGTTGGTTCAATTTTTTTTACTCCCCCGATTTTTTTTTAATTTTTTGATTTTTTTTTTTACTCTTATTTCTTCAGAATCTACCAATTGCAATGGGTGCAGTATTTTTACAAATTTTTGGTGTAATAAAAAACATTTTTTTTTGTTTTATTATGCAATAAAATGCAGTAAAAAATTATTACTTTGCGAGAGAACCCTCGGGCCAGAAAGCCCATTATTTCTGCCTTGATACTGCGAAAAAAAATTTGAAAAAAAAAAGTTCGATAAAAAAACTGAAAACTTAAAAAAATAAAAATAATGGAAAAATAACTTAGAAAATTTTCGGAAAAAAAAATTGAGAATGTAAAAAAAATCGTGGCCGTGAAGTGTTCCGGAAAAATGCTACGGACGGCCGGCCGGCTCCACAAACAAAGTTGAGATCGGTAAAGATCGATATTCGATTTGATCCCTTACCCAAAAACCCGACGTCGAGGGTATCACAATAACTTCTTTAAGGAAGTTAAAAAAAAATTCTAAATACCTAATTGAAATCATTCTTCCTCTCCTTATACTTCCCCTCCTTTATACATCTCCCTAATTCATTCTCCCCCCGCCTTTATACTTTCCCCTCCTATATTAGCTTTGTTCCAACCGAAGTTTGAAACTGGTTTGAAACTCCTGGAGCATCCGCAGAGGCTTTGGACGTCATGTCGTTGAAATCGTTGTCCGTCAAATTTGACGTGCAGATCCTTCTGCGCATGCTCCAGGAGTTTCAAATCAGTTTCAAACTGCGGTTGGAACATAACTATTGTTCCTTCTCTTTAAGAAAGTTCCCGTCTGGGCTACTACTACTTTTTTCCTTTTTGTAGGTTCGAAGTTTTCCTACTGTACTTTTACTCCAACAAAAGGCGAAGTTGAGCGCGGTTTTCATATAATACGGAGTGAGGGCGTCCCACGGTTAGGATGATGCATACGATAACTAAAATTATGAAAGTTTGAATAGTCAAGAGTGATCAAAACTGGGACGAGGACAGTTTCTCAACCTGTTTACTTTTTCCAGGGGGAATCCTTTTTGAATAAATTCCGCATGTTTGCGCAATGAGCTCTTTTTACGGAAGTCTGAATGAATGAAAAAGATATAGAAGACTATTTTTTTGAAGATAAAAAAAGGCGAGAGTGTATCCAAAGAATCATTTAACCAAAGCAGTTGTGATTCCCAGTTGTAAAAGCGAGCCGTGTGAATCGATTTGGTCACTTTTGAGAAAATCTTTTTTTTTTTTCTCTCAGTTTCTTTCTTTTCCCAAACCGGAAAACGTGTCTCATTTCACGCTCAGGAATTGTTGGTTTTTCCGATTTTCATTTTTTTTCTCCTTTTTTTGTTCTGTGAATCCCAAGTCATCTCGAAGTCCGAAATAGTTTTTTGCGGTTACGAAACGGCTCTTGGCGTGGGATCGACACCGTGGGCACTTCGAAGGATTTGAAACCTCAGTTCACCACGCATGCCATGTGTTTTCCGAAAGGATAAAGTAAGAAAAAACTGATTAGACCTCCCACTGGACGTACTTCAAAGATCAAGGGCGCATCTTGACATATTTAAAACTCTCAGAAAATTTATAAAACAAAAAATTTATCCATTTGTTTTATATGAGCCATATTTGCTTAGTTCACGACCTTGGGACTCCTACGCTTTTGACCCCTGTAGGTGTGAGTGACTCATTTAACACACGGCTCCCTTTTACAAATTGCAAAACTGCTCATCTTAAATAATTCAAGGGCGATTGTAACCATAAAAAAATCAATCCGTGATTATATCATTAGGAGACAAAAAGGGATTTGAAATAAAAAAAACCGGTCACTCTGCAAAAAAGGTGAACGAGTGGGATGTTTCGGGTGGGAGTGAAAGTGAAATTTTTTTTCTCGGAAGGCGACTGCAAATTGAGGACAATACGACAGCAAATTCTATTTTATCATACTCACAAATGTTCATACTTTTATTTTATCACAAAATCCTAACTATCGATCAGCAAAGTTTAGACTGAAATGACTTTCAACCGATTGACTTGATAAAATAACCGGATCAAAATATTTCTGTTCTTGTGAATTCATTCATTCGTGAAACTGTCAAAATTTTCGATAATCATCAAGTCCTTTAAAGGCTGCTCCTTTTTAAGAGGTAGAGATAGAAATGAAATGACTTTCTCTGTTCCGATTTTTTTTTCTTCTTTAATTTTATTTTTTTTAAAGTTATTGTCACGACTTTAACACTTGGGAACGTGATTATATTATAAAAAAAACTGTTCAAATCAAGGCGAAGGCGCCTGAAAAATGAAGAATGTGAGACTAAAAAATGCATAGAAAAAAGAAATTCCGGAAGAAAACAGCCCGACTTCAAGTCGTTAAGTCGTCAACTAAACCGCAGTTAGATCGTCAGCTAAACAATCATTAAGGCGTCTTATTGTCAGCTAAACTTGTATAGCTGACGATCTAACCAAGGTTTAGCTGTTGATTTAACTGCTGTTCAGCTGACAATATGAGGATATTTAAGGCATAGATCTTACTGCGGTTTAGCTGACAATAAGGCTGTCAATACTTCTGTCAATACGTCAATACCCTATTGTCGATAACCTTATTTTCAGCTAAACCTCAGTAAGATTTATACCAAAAAATCCTCATATTGTCAGCTGAACAGCCGCTAAATCGACAGCAAAACCTTGGTTAGACCGTCAGCTAAAAAATCATTAGAACGTTTTATTGACACTCTTATTGTCAGCTGAACTGCAGTTAGATCTTTATCTCAAAGATCCTCGTACTGTCAGCTGCACGGTCGTTAACTCGACAGCAAAACCTTGGTTAGATCGTCAGCTAAGTTATCATTAGACCGTTATGTGACTGCCTTATTGTCAGCAAAACCGCTGTTAGGTCTTCACCTTAAAAATCCTCATATCTGAACAGCCGTTAAATGGAGAGCTAAACCTTGATTAGATCGTCAGCTAAGTTATCATTAGACTGTTATGTTGACTGCCTTATTGTCAGCAAAACCGTTGTTAGATCTTTACCTTAAAAATCCTCATATCTGAACAGCCGTTAAATGGACAGCTAAACCTTGATTAGATCGTCAGCTAAGTTATCATTAGACTGTTATGTTGACTGCCTTATTGTCAGCAAAACCGTTGTTAGATCTTTACCTTAAAAATCCTCATATCGTCCTCTGAACAGCCGTTAAATTGACAGCTAAACCTTGGTTAGGTCTTTACCTGAAAAATCCTCATATCTGAACAGCTGTTAAATGGACAGCTAAACCTTGGTTAGATCGTCTGTTAAGTTATCATTAGACCGTTATGTTGACTGCCTTATTGTCAGCAAAACCGCTGTTAGGTCTTTACGTTAAAAATCCTCATATTTCAGCTGGACAGCCGTTAACTCGACAGCAAAACCTTGGTTAGATCGTCAGCTAAACAATCATTAAACCGTCTTATTGACAGCCTTATTGTCGGCAAAACCGCTGTTAGATCTTTACCTTAAAAATCCTCATATCTGAACAGCCGTTAAATCCACAGGTAAACCTTGGTTAGATCATCAGCTAAACAATCATTAGACCGCCTTATTGACAGCCTTTTTGTCAGCTAAACCGCAGTTAGATTTTACCTTAAAAATCATCATATCGTCAGCTGAACAGCCGTTAAATAGACAGCTAATCCTTGGTTAGATCGTCTGCTAAACAATCATTAGACCGTTTTATTGACAGCGTTATTGTCAGCTAAACCGCAGTTAGATGTTACCTTAAAAATCATCATATTGCCAGCTGAACAGCCGTTAAATCGGCAGCTAAAACCTTGGTTAGATCGTCTGCTAAACAATCATTAGACCATATTATCGACAACCTTATTTTCAGCTAAACCTCAGTTCGATGTATACCTAAAAATCCTCATAATGTCTGCTGAACAGCCGTTAAATGGACAGTATGGTTAGATCGTCAGCTAAACAATCATTAAACCGTCTTATTAACAGCCTTATTGTCAGCAAAACCGCTGTTAGATCTTTACCTTAAAAATCCTCATATCTGAACAGCCGTTAAATCGACAGGTAAACCTTGGTTAGATCATCAGCTAAACAATCATTACACCGATTTATTTATAGCCATATTGTCGCCGCTGAACCGCAGTTAGACCTTTACCTTAAAAATCCTCAATCGTCCGCTGAAGAGCTGTTAAATCGACAGCTAATCCTTGGTTCGATCGTCAGCCAAACACTGATTAGACCGTCTTATTGACCTTATTGTCGCAGCTAAACCGCAGTTAGATCTTTACCTTAAAAATCCTCGTATCGTCAGCTGTAGAGCCACAATCGACAGCTAAACCTTGGTTATATCGTCAGCTAAACAGTCATATTGACAGCCTTATTGTCAGCTAAACTACAGTTTGATCTTTATCTTAAAAGTCCTCATATCGTCAGCTGAACAGCCGTTAAATAGACAGCTAAGCCTTGTTTGGTCTTCAGTTAAGCAATCATTAGACCATCGTATTGACAGCCTTATTGTCCGCTAAACGTCCGGTTGTCTTGTACTCATCTCTCAAGGTAGAAATTAGATTATATTAAAGGGAATAAAACTGCTAAAATCAAGGTGAAGCGAAGAAGACGATTAAAATAATCTGAAAATCATTCCGCTTAGAAAAGAATAACTTAACAGGATAAAAGCACACAGAAAAACGAAATTCCAGAAGAAAATGGCTCTAAATAAAATTAAAAAGATCGTAATTATGGCGTAAATTTTTTCTCCCGAAGAAAAAACTATCAAAACACGGAAGACTCCTGAGAAAAAGAAGGCCTAAAATCTTGATGAGTTAGCCCGGAAACGTCAATCACCCGTCATTGAAAAACGCGTGACAAAAACGGTTGAAATTTGATTTCCAATTAACGAAAAATCCTTGATTTTTGACCAATTTCCCTTTCCTTGGCCTTTTCGCCCTTCGCAACTGTCTTGTTTTACGTCGCAAATTAAAAGCCCTTAGACTTTTACTTTACGGCCGGGGGTTTATCGTCTCAACAAAAGGTAAAAAAAGTATTTTTACGACCCATTAAAGACAACTGAAACTCATATCGAAACCCGCAACCGATCGTTAAACAGTCTAAATTGATAAATATATTTTTTATTATAAAAATGAATTTCTTAAAGTGGAAAAAAAAATGTTCTAAAATCCTTTGAAATGCCTCTAATTTGCTGAACTAATTCTTTGTTGACTCAGAACGGGCGATTTCCGTCAACGCCGTGCTTAATTATTTTAATTAAATTATACGGTTTTTTCTATTTCCCCGTTTATTTCTTTTTTTACGTAAGACCGGTTGAAATGTCAGTTCTACCTCGCATTTTGCAAAATATTAAAGCGTTTAAAAACACGAAAGTTTTGCCTGGAGGTTTTTAATTTTAAAAAATAATTTAAAATTTTAAGGCACTCCTCAGGTCGTAGGAGTGTCGATAAAGTTACACCTCAATTCCATTTGAATGAGACATTATCTTTAAGGACAAAAATTCGACCTTTGCGTTCATCCTTCGGAGAAGGAAAAAAAATGTTTCGATAATGAAAAACATAGGGTTTAAGATTGAAAAAGCAAAAGCTATCAGCGGTAGCTTCATAGGAGTAATTCCTGCAGGGCTTAAATCAATCAGTTGTAATTCTAGTTGGAAATGTGTTTCAAATCATTCTCGAAGGGATTTTACGAGTTCTTTTTTTTCCTTCAGTCCGCTTCTTCGGGCTTAATTGTAGCCCGTGAAAGATGATAGCGCTCTCGAAATCGAGGAAAAAGAGAAGAACGATGAAGAGAAGAAAGGTAAAGGTCAGACGAGACGTTTATCTCCCCTTGTGTCAAGTGGTGAAGTGCAAGGTGAAGGACCCAAAGTAACCGAAGGGAATGTTTAGAATTTTATGCAACTTTTTATTGCGTTCGCTGGAGAGAGAGGCTATTAGAACCTTTAGTTGGGCGAGTAAAACGTTCGACCCGGGAAGGGAGAATTAAGACTGGAAAATATTTCAGCATTCTCTTCACCTTTTACTTAACGCAATAAAACTTTTATAAAGTTATCTCGACTTGTCTTATTTTTCTCTCTATCGCACTCCACAATCTGGCATCTCGTTGGAAAAATGTAAGAATGAATTCCCTCCAAACAATTCCAAATCCTTCATTAAAACATTCAAAGATACAATTAACTTAAAGAATTCCTTCAGCGTGCATAACAAGGACAGACATGTTCCATTCCATTGGCTAGTTTCTAGTAGCGGACTTGTGCTTCGGGTTGGGTTTGGCTCAGCAACCAATGGTCACATTATAGCACACTGCGGGAATATAGCACTACCTGAAGCTGTACTCGTACAATAGCATCTGGTGGTGGCCTAGTTGGAGACTGCTGCGGGGCCATCGCCATGGAATGCCTCCAGGACGATGAAAACGCCTGGTGCTGGTCCTGAAAGGGTTAGATTCCAAAATAATTTAAAACCATCTATTGAGGGTACCACAATAGGATCCTTTTTGAGGAAGAGTCTTGCACAAGTATTAAAGATACAGAGAGAAGGATGCTGCAATTTTGAAGAAGATAACAAAAGAGGCTGAGTTCTTGTTATTTAAATTTACTCTTTATGTGATCCTCAGAGCATCCCAATCAGTAGACTTTAAGTGACACATCTAAAATGTCCAGTATCTCGATTCTTAACTTTCTAAGAAGTTATTGTTTTACTCTCCATGCCAAGTTTTTGGGGGTCTTCCAGACTCCGTACAATATGGATCTTTACCGATCTCAACTTTGTCTGTAGTTCCGGCCGGCTGTCCAGCCGTAGCATTTTTTCCGCAACACTTTATGGCCAGAGTTTTAATCCGATTTTCACCAAATTTTCACACAATCTTCCTAAATAGTTGAACAAAATATTGTAACTAGAGCGATTTTGGAATTTCAATAAAATTGCTGAGATTGAAATTATTAAAAATTCGCGTTGGTCCAGATTTTCACCAAATATTCACCAAATACTCCTTATATTTTTTACAAATTTTAAGTACCTACATATAAAGAAAATTTTTTTTTTAAGTTGGGAGGAATTTGATACTTACACCACTTTCGAGGGGGACATCCCTTGGGCAAAAGGTCCATTATTTCTACCTTGATACCTACTTATGAAAATTTGTCAAAAAACTTTTCATGAAAAAAAAAAACTAAAAAAAGAACATTTTTTGAAAAAGAAAAAATCTACCTTAAACTTACGTACCAAAAATTAAAAAAAAATGAAAATTTTTCAAAAATAAAGGAATTTTTTTGGCAAATTGGTTATACTTCCCCTCCTTTATACTCCCCCTCTCCTTAATACTCCCCCCCTCCTCCTGAATACTTCCCCCCCACCCTCCTTAATACTTCCCCCTCCACCCTCCTTAATACTTCCCTCCACCCTCCTGAATACTTCCCTCCTCCACCCTCCTGAATACTTCCCCCTCCACCCCCTGAATACTTCCCCCCTCCACCTCCTGAATACTTCCCCCTCCACCCTCCTGAATACTTCCCCCCTCCCTTCTTAATACTTCCCCTCCTCCTCCGTAATACTTCCTCCTCCTATATTGTTCCTTCTATTCGAGGAAGTTTTCATTTAAAGCTCTTCAAACTAGTACTTTTGAGGGCCACGAAGCTAAAAAATGAACTTCGTAAAAATAGTAGAAGGTGAGAGGTTGAAAAAGTGACTGAAATCCGCTGTTCCTTCCTGCATTCTCGGACAAATGACAGTTTTTCTTAAGTTTTTTTCTTCTTTTTCTGGGGCCCTAATTCAGCGGACCTTCCCTATCCTCTGAAGCAGTGGCCCTACGCCACTAGTTCAACGACCATACGGTGTTGACGAAGATAAAAGCGCCGCAATTTATCCGCCCCGCGTACCCTTTATGGATAACAACGGGTTTCGTATAATACTCAAATATTTGATCCGACGCGTAGGAAGCTGTCAAGGACTTCTTTTAAACACACATTTTATCATCCTTAAAAACGCTCAATTATCAAATTTTTTTTCCAACCTTTTTCTAAAAGCCCACCATGATAAAATCACAGTTCTCCTGAACATTATGGCCTTAAAACGTTTAAATTCATGGACATGTCAACCCATAATTTACGACGTTTTAAAATAATAAACGTGGAAAAACAATAAACGCGGAATATATTAAATTTTAATACTCTTAAAACTGTGTTACGGTAGTTTTTGAGTTTTATACCTACTTGTGATTTCGTGGAAATACTCATTAAGGGAATATTTAAGCATGATATAATTAAAAAAAAATTATTTTATAGACATTTCGTACATTCTCCTTGATCTTTTTTTTAAAAACGTCCTTAAGGGGTTAAACAACTCGGAGGAATGTTTAGCGGTACCACCATATTGACCGGGCAAATACGTGCATGCACCTTATCCTAGATCGGATGGAGGCTCGGTTACAACGAGTACGACCGCTCTCTCAGTTCTGGTAATTTATCGAGACTACCACCATACGTGACTTCTCTTTTTAACGTAGTTTTAGACAAAAAAAAACTAGACTTAAAATATTGTGGTTCTTATAAAGTGTTCAAAGCGACAAGGTCCTTTATAAATTTTTAACACCAAACATGTTAACGTCATTGTTCCGAACCTGATCTTGTAACTGATGCTGTTATACCTGTTACTTTAGAACTAAGCTATTATAAACATCTTTGCTGACAATTTTGTTGGAAAATGTACTGAAGGGAACATCCTTGAAGTAGCGCAATTAAATCATTTTTGTCCCAACTATCGAAAATATTTTTGCAGTTCTAGTTTGAAGAGCTTCCTACGAAAACTTCCTTAATGAGAAGGAACAATATAGGAGGAGGAAGTCTTAAGACGGGGAAGTATTAAGGAGGGGAAGTATCACGGAGGAGAAGTTTAGGGAGGAGAAGTTTAGGTGGGGAAGTATAAAGGAAGGGGATTACAAGGAAGGGGAAGTATAAAGGAGGAGTTAAAAAATTTGACTGCAATCCCAAGCTAAGATGTGGTCGTTGACAGCCAAAATGTCAAGGGAAGATGGAATAATGACGGATCTTAAATTTATTATATTTTGCAAAATCTCAGATAATTATTATTTTTTTTCGATTTCGTAATTTGCTTTTGAAAATGATATACTTGATCAATATATCGTTAGAAAGCATTTTTAAAGGCCATGATAAAGGTTATTAAATGTTTAAAACCACCCAGAACACACCTTCACCTTCAAAAATCGACTTAAAAAAATTATTTTCGAAAACACAACAACGGCGAGAGAATTTTTCAATGATTTACTTCCTTACTTAATTATTGTAATACCCTCTATGATTAGATCTCTGGAGAAGGTTTTTCCAGACTGAGGAAAACTGTGATCTTTACCAATCATGAGGTTGTCTGTGGTGCCGGCCGTCCGTCCATCGTTTTCATTTTTCTGGAACACTTCACGGCAGTAATTTTCACCCGATTTCCACCAAATTTTCACAGAATCTTCTTTTGTAATTAAAAATTTCGAAAGCTTTTTTTGTTAAATTCGCAAAAATTTGGGCTGTTCTCGCCCATTCCGTTAATTAATTTCTTTTGTTATAATTTTAAGTCGTGTAAATAAATCATTGAAGGTCACTTTAGCTTAATGGCGATGATCAAATTAATTTAACGACGTATAAAGCATCCCAGATAAGGTAAAACACATTTTTCCCCTCTCCACCATCCATTCTATGTAAAAGATGCCGAGTATTTCCGATTATGCGCTAATTAGCAAACATCCGTGTACATGTCCATTACTATTCCGCCATTTTAAAATTCAATAGACGTCGATAGAAGTTGAAAAACGGGTGATTTTTCCGAATGTGCCATCACGTAGTTCGAAAATAGAATTGACATCATCACTGGGAAGATAGCGTGTGTCTTCGTCCTCGGGCATTTTTATAAAACGTTTGTAGTCAGAAAAACGGATTCGATTTGATGTTGAAAGAATATCTTAAATAAGAGCTCGTTTAACGCTCCGGTACTTCTTGACAGATCGCCAGGATACGAAATTACGTTTCGCAATCGTCATAATACGAAGATGACTTGGTTTCGTTATTTCTTGTATTGTTCGCTCCGCTTTCCTCTTTAAAAGAATAAAGAACATCCCAAAAATTACTTGTTTTATAAAGAAGTAGGGTCTGGGCATTCCGCAGTACTTGAGGGCAAAAGATTTCCCTTTTTCGTCCCTTTTTCTACGACAAAAATGTATTTTTATCCGTTTTCTCTTTTCAGTGGAAGGGAAAACTCTTTAACCTTTAAAAAATTAAAATGCCGCAAGTACCTTGGCCTGAGGGTTACCAGAGTCCTTTTCGCGAGGCCAAAAACCCACGAGTCACACCCACAAAGTGGACCGTTTTCCCGACGATTTTTCGTCATCAGTCGCTTACGAACATATCGAGGTGGGAGGTTGATGATTCATTAGTAAAATAGAAAAATCGTGTATTCCCCGAGGGGAAAGCATATAGTTTAGGTAAATTTCTGAGTCTTCTCTTCAAAAGATCTCTGGAAAAAGAATTTCACAGCGAATCTAAAGTTTACAAAAGTGCTAGTTTGAAGAGCTTCCAACAAAACTACCTTATAGGAGGGGAAAAACTAAGGAGGGGATGTAAAGGAGGGGACGCTTAAAGAGGGTTAAGGAGGAGGGGGAAGTAATTATTTATTTGGGGAAGTATAAGTATTTTTGAATTTAGAAAAATTTTCCTTTAGTTTGAAAAAAAAAACCAATTTGCCCAAAAATTTTTGAATTTTTTTTCAAAAATTTGTCGATCAATTA
>JACGAQ010000510.1:0-125784 GCA_014119065.1 Orius insidiosus
ACTTCTACTTATCAATTCCAATTAAACTTGATATTCACAGAACAGACTGGAATATGAAATTCTATTTAATTTTGACGAGGAGTTCTAGATTCCTGGAAGAAAGTAATGGATTGAAGAGCTTCCAACGAAAACTTCCTTAAAGACTAGTTACAATATAGGAGGGGAAGTATAACGGAGGGGGATGTATAAGGGAAAGAAGTATAAAGGAGGGGGAAGTAAGGGGACGAAAGTATTACGAAGGGAGGGAAAGTATAAAGGAGGGGGAAGTATACGGAAGGGGAAGTTTTTTTTTTTTTTTTTTTTTTTTTTTTTTTTTTTTTTTTTTTTTCCGAAAATTTTACCAAGTTTTCTTTGTTTTACGAAAAATTTTCCAAGTTTGTTTTTTCGAAAAATTTTTTTTTTTTTTCAAGAAAATTTCTAAGTTTTTTTTTTTCAAAAAATTTCCGAGTTTTTTTTCGAAAATTTTTTTAAGTGTCAAGGTAGAAATAATAGGCTCTGCCCTACGGATGTACCTCTCGTAATGGGTAGAAGAATGAAATTACTCCCTACTAAAAAAAAAAAAATAATAATTAAAAGGTGGCAATTTTTTTACACCAAAAATTCTTTAAAGATATAAGGAGTAATTGGTGAAAATTTGGTGAAAATCGGACTAACGGTTCGGCCGCAGCGAATTTTTTAAAATTTCAAACAGACATATCTCCGCCATTTTTTCGAAATTCAAAAATCGCCCTTCTTACATTCTTGTTCACCGACTAAAGAAAATTTGGTGAAAATCGGTTGAAAACTGTGGCCGTAAAGTGTTCCGGAAAAAAATGCTACGGACGGCCGGAACCACGGACAAAGTTGAGATCAGTAAAGATCAATATTCGATTTGAGCCTCCGGGGTCTGGAAGACCCTTCCCCAAAAACCCGACGTCGAGGGTATCACAATAACTTCTTTATGGAAGTAAAAAGTGGTGAGAGTCTAACATATACTGGGTGTCCGGAAACACATGGTACACGTGTGGGAAAGCGTTAAAAAGTGGGTTTATGAAAAAAAGTTAAATGTAAACCCCCCTTAATTTAAATCAAAGAATTTGATGGTGTAGTTTAAAATGCGTTTAGATGTACAGGGTGCCCCCAACAGAACCTAACTTCGTTATTTCAAAGGAAAACCCCTATTTTTTATTTCAGATTCGTAATCTACACAAATTTCAAGTTGATTCATATGACTATTTTGACTTAAAAAATGTCACATTTTAGCGTTTTTCGCGCTAAATCTGTTAAAACCTAAGATTAATTTTTTTTTAACTCCACTTCTTTTGGTCCAAAGATTCCAACTATCACAAAGTCAAGCATCTTCGCATTCTGCATCACAAGATGTCGTCGCCTTTTTTCAAGTTAGAACCCAAACTTACTTCAGAAATGAAAATTAGCGATTTAACGGAAATTTTCTTTTTGATGCACAACTACAAAAGACTGTAGCTCTTTAAAAATTATGGACCGAAAGAAAAATTCCTCCATTCTGAAATTCGAAAGCTAGTCCTTTTTCCTGCTTCTTTATACTTCGAACGCAAAAACAATTGATTCCAAGTGACTTGCGCTGTTTCAGCGCCAAGCCTGAAGGCTAGTTGAGAGCAGAAACACCAAAGGTCCATTGGGCCTACCAAATAACATTTTAAATTTTCCTGAGCCCAATTAATTAATATTTGCTGCATTCCAGAAGCAAAGCGTAGGCCCAAGATAGTAAAAATAGGAAGATTAAAAATAACACTTTGAAAATGACCAGAATCGTTTATTAAATTTTTCCGTATCTTACTCTATGCTTATCTTGTTTATCACAATATTCATTAAAGATAAGTTTAACAAAAACAAATGAAACACGACTATCAGGAAACTGATTGAAGCCCAGAACAGAATTGGAAGACCTCCTAGATGGTGACCATGACGATGCAACGCTATCACGTGATGATCATAAGCAGGTGCTGAAAATAATAAACGCCAATATTAATTGGGAGAATGACACTATAAACTAAGGAAGCAAGACAATAAATAAAAAATGAAACCCAATTATCAGGAGCTAAAATATTAAACCAAACTTGTGAATGCTGTTCCCAGGGAATCCACAAACAGTCCCCCCAGGAAGGACTGCTGCTGCCTTAACCACAACAGCCCCAACTGCAAATAGCATAAATTTCTAACCTTCGACGATCTTATGTGTAGAGTGTCCTTTATCAACTCCATGTGGCTTCGATCAGACGTTATGTACAGAATAGATGTAATAGGTTCAGTCATTTTCACAGGGAAGTAAATCACAGAAGTTCTGAAAATTATATAAAATAAAAAGTTGAATAACGGTTTAAAAAATATTTACCCAAGTTTAACTGGTTCCTCTATGCAGCCTCCATCACAGGCGTAATAATTGTCACTTTTATCAAGAGAAACACCCAGGATGGCTTTGTTGTCATCCTGAAGAGTCACGCTGACATTAATCGATGTGATACCGTCATAGGAAATTTTCCTAAAACGAAATTTTATTATAAATGAGTGAATTTTGGCAATATCAATTACCTAAAAAAAGTCTCGATGTAAAAACTTAGGATCAATTTTAAACTCGAGATGGTGGCCACTGAAACGAAACCCGCCAAAACTAAGAATCAGGGCCTGCATTACGTGCATGTATCCACTAGATATTAGTTTTTGACAGCCCTGAAAATATTTGCAAAAAAATTAATCCTTCAAAGTTCAACCCCTTTTTCTGTATGAAAATCAACGTTCCGAACAATTTACAATAAAATGCATGGATAATGAATCTCACTTGTTTCTCTAAAGTAAGTAACCACAATGATACAATATCGTTTGACTTCATCAAAATTAGTCAGACTTTTCCAAAGGTTTTTCGCTTGTCTAAAAAAGAGATAAGTTTATTTCAAAAATAAATAAATAACTTACAAAGTATGGTGATATCCACCATAACAGCCCTCGGCTAAATAAAGGTAACTATTATGTCAGACTTTGACAACGCAGTTTTGTTGACATTGGCTATGCTGCTTGGCGGAAGAACATTCGACAAAACGTAGTAAATAGTGGCGTTGATTTTATCTCCGTTGAGTGCGTTTGCGGCTTTCGAGCGACTTATGTGCAATCCTGTATCCCATACTTTATTCCACGCTTCGGAATGCTCGGTTTTAATTTTTATAAGGGTGCTTTTAGTGACGTTTTTCATTTCCTAAAATAGAAATAAATGGAAATTCTCTCTCCCTTCTCGCTCACCAAACTTTGAACTCTGCGACTAGTTTATATTTCAGTTGCCTGAGTGTCTTTAGAGGGCACATCGCGGGCGCTCCCTCTTCGGGACACAGTTGTTTGAGTGCCACGTGTAGATGGATCATGAAGGATAAGTCAAGCCAGTGAAAAGATCAAGATGAGAAAACGTAAACCTCGCACCAGCCGCCTCCTCGATAAGCTGCGCAAACGTCCCAAAAAGCGGCACGAAAGAACCTACAGAGAAGTCGACGTCGAGCGCGCCCTCTACCGTTGGTACGGACGTGTCAAAGATAAAACCAAAGAAGCACCCAGTGTCGTCGAAATAGTCCGCAAGGCTGTCTTCCTAGCGAAGAAATTTGGCGCCAATTCTTCAGAATTGAAAACCCTCAATAAATCATGGACGCATCTCTGGTATTCCAAATTTGGCATCAAAGAAAAGAGACATGGGAGTCATCTCTGGAAGGATACACAGATGACCAAATATATATAGGATTGGCGTTCGAATTTGATTGGACGAGCCTCCCAGATCGGACCCTAAGAAGACCCGAGGAACGCGTCTGGCTTTTGATGGCTGGCAACAAATCTGGAAGGCACAGAACCCGAATATTGATAACAGGAAAAGAATGGCGCCCAGACTCGTTAAAGCATGTCAACATGCTTAGCCAGCCTGTAGTTTATGCCGGAGGTGGTGTAGGACGTTTAACGCCTGATCTTTTCTCCTGGTGGTTCCATCGAGAGTTTTCACCCGCGGCCGTCGTTTTGAATGAAACCGCCGTTTTGGTGATGGAGAAATCAGATTTTTTGCCCAACGAGTGCGTCGCCGCTGATGGAAAGGTCAAACTTTTGGTATACAATGACGTCACGTTAGATCAAAGTTTGATCAAATCGGAGCTTAAGACACGATACGCCATGTTGTTACTTCATAACCTTTCTTTGGAGCAAAGATGGTCGATTCCTCATTACTTTCAAGTTTTAGTCTTAAGGAAGCGTTCCCGTTGCTTCATCGGGCATGGCTGAATGTGAAGCCTGAACATTTGGGCGCGCGTGGTCTTCCTCGGGGGAAGATGACAAGATGCTCCTTCTGGAGCTACAGTGGATATCTCATGATGTCGGCTTCGATGTGACAGATGATGACGTCAAAGTTTGGTCTACGTCATCACTGGAGAGTATACCTGAAGTTAAAGTGAACCTAAAGAAGAGCCAGTGGGGGAAACAATTCCGAATGCTTCCGAAGCAGTTTCTTATTTGTCTAAAGCGCTTTTGTGGATGGAATCCGAACCAATAGATCCTAGTTATCTTTTGTTACTTCGCGATATAATAACATTAGCGAAACAGGTTTTTTGATGACTCCTTTTATAAATGAATGTTTAATTTTGTTTTCTTTGTTTTTAGGCAAGCAAGATGGGTTTGGGAGCTGGACATCCGGGAAGCGGACTTCCATTTTTCTGCCATAACGGGGATCCATTGAGTCAACCGCCGCCTGCCCATATGGTATACCACCTTACCAGCTGGACCCGAAGGGCGGTGAGTACTGGCGGGCACCTCAACAGTGGAAGAGGCTTGGGCCTCTCCTCGCAGCTACAGGTCAACCACACATTTTCTATTAATCAACAAAAAAAAATTCTCCCAAATCTAAGATGGCCGTGGCGTCGCAGGCGCTTTCGTCATTGCGCACCCTCTGGGTTACGCCCGGATATTCCACCCTCCGATCGATAACTACTATATTTCATACATTATTTATCCCCCCACCTTTTCCTTTTTTCAATTTCTACATTCTGAATGCTAATTAGTTCATTAAGAGGGGGAGTGATGACGTCACTGAAGTGTCATCAGACTCCACATATCTTTTCAATTGCCTTTCTTATTCACCCTCATCTTTTTACCTCCCTACTATTCATTACACCCCGATGCAAATTAACAAAAAAAAAAAAAACTTTAAAAATCTTTTCAGCTCAAATAGCTTATTCATTTCTTTTTTTCATTATTTTTATTGGATTTTCAAGAAATTGAAAAGGGATGAATATAGTATTCATTTAAGCCCCTTCATTTTTCAAAGAAATTTTTTTTTCTAAACGTTTTCTAAAGAATATGTTATAAAAAGTTTCTTTTCATCTGTTAAATGTGAATGCCGATTTTAAAAATGTTGGAGGGGGGTCCTACGCAGTTTTTATCGTCAACACTGTAGTGATTTCTATTTTATCGGCAACATTGATTTTATAGCGGGAATTCCAGATATTTTTTTGTTCTATTGCCCTCTCCGGTATCACAAGTGTTGTAAAAAGTTGGCAGCACTGATTTTATTGCGGGAATTCTCTTTACCTGATTGAAACATCACGATTTAGAAGGCAGTGCTTTTGTTAAAATGACTGGAACTTGGAAATTTAATTTAAAAAAACTTTTGAAGAGGAAAATTTTTTAATATAAAGGACAATATTATTTTCTCGGGGGGGCCCCCCCGCATTTTTTTTAGGCGGGAAGTCTGATGAGAAAATAAGGGGAACCTCATTTTTTCGAATATTCGATGTCACTTTAATCCCCTCTAAATACTTTGTGATGAGTTTCCTTCTCCATTGTTAAAATCCGAAGGGAAGGTCACATAAAAGGAGTCAATTTAATGAAAAGTTGAACCTGAAGCCCTTTCCCCCTCCCTTTTTTTTTTCCGTTCGTTGAGCTCATCCCTATCGATATTCTCGAATGAATCTCTTCGTCTTCTCCCGATTATTCATTCTTGCCAACCTAATTGATTTAAAAATTGCCTTCTAAATCGTAGTACAACAATGTAGCAGTTCTTAGAACCGTGGAAGCATTTCCCGCCATAAAATCAGTGTTACTAACTTGATTTATACAACACTGCCTTCTATATCGTGATATCAAAGTGGAGCTTAGATCCCGAGAAGATTTTCCCCGCAATAAAATCAGTGTTGCCAACTTCATTTATACAACATTGCCTTCTATATCGTAGTACCAGAGTGGAGCTTAGAGCCCTATAAGACTTTCCCCGCAATAAAAACAATGTCGCCAACTTGATTTATACAACATTGTCTTCTATATCGTGGTACCTGAGTGGAGCTTAGAGCCCCAGAATACTTTCCCCGCAATAAATCAGTGTTGCCAACTTCATTTATACAGCAATGCCTTCTATATCGTAGTACCAGAGTGGAGCTTAGAGCCCTAGAAGACTTTCCCCGCAATAAAATCAGTGTTGCCAACTTCATTTATACAACAATGCCTTCTATATCGTAGTACCAGAGTGGAGCTTAGATCCCGAGAAGATTTTCCCCGCAATAAAATCAGTGTTGCCAACTTCATTTATACAACAATGCTTCTATATCGTAGTACCAGAGTGGAGCTTAGAGCCCTATAAGACTTTCCCGCAATAAAAACAATGTCGCCAACTTGATTTATACGACATTGTCTTCTATATCGTGGTACCAGAGTGGAGCTTAGAGCCCCAGAATACTTTCCCCGCAATAAAATCAGTGTTGCCAACTTCATTTATACAGCAATGCCTTCTATATCGTAGTACCAGAGTGGAGCTTAGATCCCGAGAAGATTTTCCCCGCAATAAAATCAGTGTTGCCAACTTCATTTATACAACAATGCCTTCTATATCGTAGTACCAGAGTGGAGCTTAGAGCCCTATAAGACTTTCCCCGCAATAAAAACAATGTCGCCAACTTGATTTATACAACATTGTCTTCTATATCGTGGTACCCGAGTGGAGCTTAGAGCCCCAGAATACTTTCCCCGCAATAAAAACAGTGTTGCCAACTTGATTTGTTCAACAATGTTTCTATATCGTGAAACTGAAGTAGAGCTTAGATCCCGAGAAGATTTTCCCCGCAATAAAATCAGTGTTGCCAACTCATTTATACAGCAATGCCTTCTATCGTAGTACCAGAGTGGAGCTTAGAGCCCTATAAGACTTTCCCCGCAATAAAAACAATGTCGCCAACTTGATTTATACAACATTGTCTTCTATATCGTGGTACCCGAGTGGAGCTTAGAGCCCCAGAATACTTTCCCCGCAATAAAAACAGTGTTGCCAACTTGATTTGTTCAACAATGTCTTCTATATCGTGAAACTGAAGTAGAGCTTAGATCCCGAGAAGATTTTCCCCGCAATAAAATCAGTGTTGCCAACTCATTATACAGCAATGCCTTCTATATCGTAGTACCTGAGTGGAGCTTAGAGCCCTGGAAGACTTTCCCCGCAATAAAATCAGGGTTTCCAACTCGATTTATACAACAATGCCTTCTATATCATGGTCACAGAGTGAGCTTAGAACTATAGAAGAATTTTCCCGCAATAAAATCAGTGTTACCACCGCGATAGAAGCCTTCCTAACAGCGGAACCTACCTTTCCCGCTATAAAATGATTGTTGCCAACGTAATAGAACAATGCCTTCTAAATCGCAAGCTTTTTATATTTAGCCCTTATTGGCACTTAAGAGGCTTGAATGAGGATTTTATAAATTCTCTTTTATTTAAAAAAGCATTTAGGTAAACAAGGGAAAATCAATAGGAACCCCCAGGGAATGTAAGGATGTAAATTCTTTTGGAGAGGCCTTGAGAATTAGTTTCATTGAAGGCAGAAAAAGGGGGGTTAAGACCTAAACCCTTGAATTTCCTCCTTTCCCTTTAGTTAGCGCTCTCGTTACTACCCGAACTTCCCTTCTTTTTCCCCATATACTCGCCGACATTATTCGCTACTTGTCGAAACGGCTTTTCTCCCCTTTTTCATACACGATTTCGTCGATAAAAGGGCGAGGGGAATCCTATTTCCATGAATTTGTAAGCGCCTTTTTTCCACTTGCACAGCATTTTCGTAAAACATTTAAGTTGGCAATACTGATTAAGCTGGGAAGATCTCAAATTTTGCGATTTAGACGGCAGTGAACTATCAGTTATTGAAGGCATTAACGATTTAGATGATAGTGTTCCAGCCAGATATTATTGTGGCAACACTGTTGATGAAGCGGGAAAACAGCATTTAGTGTGCAAAAAATAAGAAGGTTACTAAATTAAGCGGGATAGAACCGGGTAATGTAAATAAACATATATTTTGAAGGGCCTATTTGCGGTTTAGATAGCAGTGTGTTATGAGTGGCTAAACTGTTTTCTGGCGCATTTAAGATAACAAGTTATCAAGAAGGCTTAATAAATTAATTAGAAAATACTTTTTGAGCGGGAAAGATCTCTTAAACTCACTTCCAATTTAGATGGCAGTGTTTTAGCTAGAAATTGTCAACTTTTTTTTTTAAAGCGGGAATGGCGGATTTAGGAAGGCTTATTAAGGTTGCAATACTTTTTTTAACTCTTGAAGGCATTAGCAATTTAGGTGGCAGTGTGTCAGCCAGATTGTGGCAACACTGTTGATTAAGCGGGAAACATCGACTGTACAAAATAAGAAGGTTATTAAGCGGGGAAGAACCGGGTAAATCTGCTATTTAGAAGGCAGTGGTTTTTCACTTTCTTTTTAGTACGCAATGGTTATTATTTCGGGTTCACTCCGTTTTTAATCAATTTTTGATTAATTGAATGAGAAAACATCAAAGGGAAAAGCTGCCTGGGGTGGGGGAAATCCACCCTCCCCACCCTTTTTTTGATTTAATTGGCTTCCCCCCCCCCTCCCCTCTCAAATTTTTCGACTAACAGCATGAGAAGATCCCGGTGTGTGGTTCACAGGTAGATTCGAGGTGAAGGCGCATGGTAAAATAAATTTTTGAAATTTTTATTAATTTTTTTTGGATATTTTTTTTTGTTTATAGGACTGACGCGGCCGCCGATTTACCCGTTTAGCACGGGGCAGTACCCCTACCCGATGCTTAGTCCTGAAATATCCCAGGTTGCTGCTTCATGGTAAGTCAGTGTGACCAACATAACCAAAAAGTTTCCCTCTTTTGATGGAGTTTATCTACTTGTAACAACCCTTATCACCTTATTTGCCCCCATTGAGCCTCCCTATCTTATTTAGAACACCTTATCCTCTTTTTTCCACTCAAATCTTATTTGTCCTTTTGATCCTTAAGGGGAGAAAAACGTTTTTATTGACATTTTTTGAAGGGTTTCTTCTGCTTTCAGGCACACGCCGAGTATGTATCCTATAAGTAGTAGCAGCGCAGGGTTTAGAAGTCCGTACCCATCCTCACTACCTATCACCAGCTCTAATCTACCAAGGTAAACAGTTTTATATCAAGAAGGCATTGGGTTTAGGTGGCGACACCTGTCAGACCTTAGGGTGAGAAGGGTTCGATAGATAACGCCACCTTTCGGAACTTTGGGTGGCTCTAAATGGTGATTAACGTCGGGTAGATGACGCCATCTTTCGGTTGGCTTGTCTAAACGGTGATTAAGCTCCGATGGATGATGGCAACGTTCAAACCTGAGGGTGGCTCTAACGGGTGATTAAGCTCCGATTGATGACGCCATCTTTCGGACCTTAGCGTTGCTCTAAACGGTGATTAAACTCCGAAAAATTGATGGTTCGATCGATGACGCCTGTCCGACCTATCGGTGGCTCTAAACGGTGATTGACGCCGTCTTTCGGACCTTAGGTTGGCTCAGTCAATCAGCGTTTATTGCCACAGTCCAAAAAGTGGTGACATCTATCGTACTTTAATCACCGTTTAAAGCTACCTATGGGTCCGACAGGTAGCGTCATCTATCGAAGCTTAATCACCCGTTAGAGCCACCCCAATGTCCCAAAGTTGGCGTCACCTACCGAACGTTAATCACCGTTTAGCACCCCCTTAAGGTCCGAAAGGTGCCCTCATCTATCGAACTTTATTCACCATTTAGAGCCATCTATGGGTCCGGCAGATGGCGTCATGTAGCGGACGATCATCAACCGCACCCCAATGTCACAAAGTTGGCGTCACCTACCGGACGTTAATCACCGTTTAGCACCCCCTTAAGGTCCGAAAGGTGCCCTCATCTATCGAACTTTACTCACCATTTAGAGCCATCTATGGGTCCGGCAGATGGCGTCATGTAGCGGACGATCATCAACCGCACCCCAATGTCCCAAAATTGGCGTCACCTACCGGACGTTAATCACCGTTTAGCACCACCTTAAGGTCCGAAAGGTGCCGTCATCTATCGAACTTACATCACCATTTAGAGCCATCTATGGGTCCGACAGATGGCGTCATGTAGCGGACGATAATCAACCGCACCCCAATGTCACAAAGTTGGCGTCACCTACCGGACGTTAATCACCGTTTAGCACCACCTTAAGGTCCGAAAGGTGCCGTCATCTATCGAACTTACATCACCCTTTAGAGCCATCTATGGGTCCGACAGATGGCGTCATGTAGCGGACGATAATCAACCGCACCCCAATGTCACAAAGTTGGCGTCACCTACCGTTAATCACCGTTTAGCACCACCTTAAGGTCCGAAAGGAGCATAGGAGTTTTGAAGACTCTAAACGGTCTAAAAGCCCGATAGATTCCGCCACTTTTTCGACCTAACAGTGGCTCTAACGGTTGATTAACGACCATGACGCACCTTTCAGACCTACGGCTCTCAATCTTGATTAACCAATCAAAGAAATGGATTCGCAAATAAAATGGGAGATATTTTTATGAAGTGTTTGCTTAAGAAAGATGGGAAAAGCAATTAAGGGAATAACATTTTTTTCTCTCTTCTTTTTCAGCGATTTCTATCGGTTTTCGCCAACGGGGCTGATGGGACCTCACCAGGACTTTCGCCCCATTCTCATCCCGCTATAGTTACCCCAGGCCCAAACAGGAGCTTCAAACCAACGACCACAACCACAGGTAACTATTTTTAATTCGACAATTCGCCGTTGAGAGATGGTGATTGGTCAGAAAGTTGCTAAGCGACCGGCTCTCCGGAGGGTGGCTTCGACCCCGTTTGAACCAATGACTCCCCCGCATTCCACTCCTTTTTATTGCGAAACCCCTCTTACGACGCGGATTTTGTATCCTCCCTTTCGATCTAAACTCAACGAATTCTTCTTCTTTCAATTAATCGTAGACGTTCGAAAGTCGAGAGCGGAACGGAAAAAAACTATACGATTTAGAAGGCAGTGCCTCATTCAATGGCTTTTACGTAGCCTATCGTTGTGTTTACGTTCAAGTTGGCAGCACTGATTTTATGGCTAGACCACAAAATGCCAATTGTTCTGTTCACGTTCAAGTTGGCCACACTTATTTTTATGGCTAGACCACAAAGTCCCAATTGTTGTGTTCAAGTTGGCAACACTGATTTTATGGCTAGACCTCAAAATGCAAATTGTTCTGTTCACGTTCAAGCTGGCCACACTTATTTTTATGGCTACACCACAAAATGCCAATTGTTGTGTTCACGTATTGGCATTCCAATGGTTGTGATCACGCTCAAATTGGCAACACTGATTTTATGTCTAGACCTCAAAATGCCAATTGTTCTGTTCACGTTCAAGTTGGCGACACTGATTTATGGCTTGAGATCGTAGAGCCTCCAGTCTACGTATGTATTATGTTCGTATTCAAGTTGGCTACACTCATTTTATGGTAAGACCTCAAATGAATGTTCTGTTCACGTTCGAGTTGGCAACACTGATTTTTATGGTTAGACCACAAATTTCCAATTGGTCTGTTCACGTTCAAGTTGGCAACACTGATTTTTATGGTTAGACCACAAATTTCCAATTGGTCTGTTCACGTTCAAGTTGGCAACACTGATTTTTATGGTTAGACCACAAATTTCCAATTGGTCTGTTCACGTTCAAGTTGGCAACACTGATTTTTATGGTTAGACCACAAATTTCCAATTGGGCTGTTCACGTTCAAGTTGGCAACATGATTTTTATGGCTAGACCGTAAATTTCGAATTGTTGTTTTCACGTTCAAGTTGGCAACACTGATTTTTATGGTTAGACCACAAATTTCCAATTGGTCTTTTCACGTTCAAGTTGGCAACACTGATTTTTATGGCTAGACCGTAAATTTCGAATTGTTGTTTTCACGTTCAAGTTGGCAACACTGATTTTTATGGCTAGACCGTAAATTTCGAATTGTTGTTTTCACGGTCAAGTTGGCAGAACTGATTTTATGGCTAGACCACAAAGCTTGAGGTCATGTAGCCTGCAGTCTATTGTGTTCACATTCATGTTGGCAACACTGATTTTTATGGCTAGACCGTAAATTTCCAATTGTTGTTTTCACGGTCAAGTTGGCAGAACTGATTTTTATGGCTAGACCACAAAGCTTGAGGTCATGTAGCCTGCAGTCTATTGTGTTCACATTCAAGTTGGCAACACTGATTTTATGTAAGACCTCCGTAGTCAATAGTGTTCACATTTGGCTAGGCGTCGATGAGCTCCATTTTAGTATCGTGATATGAAAGGCAGTGATGTATAAATCATGCTGGCAACACTGATTTTATGGCTAGAATGGCTAGACCGTAAATTTCCAATTGTTGTTTTCACGGTCAAGTTGGCAGAACTGATTTTTATGGCTAGACCACAAAGCTTGAGGTCATGTAGCTTGAAGTCTATTGTGTTCACATTCATGTTGGCAACACTGATTTTTATGGCTAGACCGTAAATTTCCAATTGTTGTTTTCACGGTCAAGTTGGCAGAACTGATTTTTTATGGCTAGACCACAAAGCTTGAGGTCATGTAGCCTGCAGTCTATTGTGTTCACATTCAAGTTGGCAACACTGATTTTATGTAAGACCTCAAAATGCCAATTGTTCTGTTCACGGTCAAGTTAGCATCACTGATTTAATGGCTAGACCTCAAAATGCCAATTGTTCTGTTCACGTTCGAGTTGGCAACACTGATTTTTATGGCTACAAATTTCCAATTGGTCTGTTCGCGTTCAAGTTGGCAACACTGATTTTTATGGCTAGACCGTAAATTTCCAATTGTTGTTTTCACGGTAAAGTTGGCAGAACTGATTTTTATGGCTAGACCACAAAGCTTGAGATCATGTAGCTTGCTGCAGTCTATTGTGTTCACATTCATGTTGGCAACTCTGATTTTTATGGCTAGACCGTAAATTTCCAATTGTTGTTTTCACGGTCAAGTTGGTAGAACTGATTTTTATGGCTAGACCACAAAGCTTGAGATCATGTAGCCTGCAGTCTATTCTGTTCACATTCAAGTTGGCAACACTGATTCAACGGATAGACCTCCGTAGTCAATAGTGTTCACATTTGGCTAGGCGTCGATGAGCTCCATTTTAGTATCGTGATATGAAAGGCAGTGATGTATAAATCATGCTGGCAACACTGATTATATGGAGGGAAAGGCTTCTTCGGCTCTAAGTGCCACTCTGTTATCACGATATAGAAGGCAGTGATGTACGTATCAATTTGGTAACACTGATTTTAAAGCGGGAAAGGCTTCTACGGCTCTGAGCTCTACTCTTTTTTCACGATATAGAAGGCAGTGATGTCTTAATTAGGTTGGTAACACTGATTTTATGGCGGGGAAAGGCCTCTACCACCCCTCACGACGTCTATCGGCGATAACTAATTTTTAGGGGGTCAAAACACGAAAAAATTATCCACGATAAAAATCTTCACTTCCCGAATTTACGAACTGTCGGGCAATTTCCGAGTTTTCGTTACATAATTTTCCTTAATGAGCCATTAGCGGGGGCGGTGGGGGAGGCGGCGGCGGGGGAGGCGGCGGGGGCGGTGATCGATAGAACGGAATTATTTTAAACATGCGAGAATTCCAAGATGCGTAATTCTTTGAGATTACGATCGGTGGCGCGGGCGGCGGAGGATAAAACAATTAACTTAATTATAATAACCCCCTTAAATATTAATGTGCATAAATTGTTGTTTTACATACAAAATTATCCGTTTAAGTGAAAAATTATAACTTTTTTAATTATTAATTTAGTAATTAAAATAGGCGGCTGTTCTGTTTCCGCTCACCGAATAACCGATTTATTATGTCGACTGTGGGTCTTTATGTTGGCAACAACGATGCTGGTAACACTGATTTTATTGCGGGAAAGGCTTCGACGGCTCTTATCTCTACTCTGTTATCACGATATAGAAGGCAGTGATGTATAAATCAAGCTGGTAACACTGATTTTATAGCGGCAAAGGCTTCCAGGGCCTAATCTCTACTCTTTTATCACGAAGGCAGTGATGTAAAAAAATTAGTGATGTGATAAGGGAGATATCCGTAAAAGATTTGTATTGAAGTTCCTTTCATTTTCCCTCCAGAAAAATCATTGTTGCCAACATAATGGAACAGAATACTGCCCTCCTTATTTGATTTATTTTAATTCAATGAACATATCCCCCGCGAAAAAATCATTGTTGACAACATAATAGAACAAAACACTGTCTTCATAGTTATTTAATTTCTGATCGGTGGTGACCTTTTCTTCCGCCAAAGAAACATTGTTGCCACCATGAACAAACAATGCCCACTAAATATTTGATTTCTAATCTGCAGTGAACTTTTCCCCGGCAAAAAATCATTGTTGCCACCATGAAGAAACACTGCCCTCTAAATATTGATTTCTAATCTGAGGTGAACTTTTTTCCGCCCCAAAAAAATCACTGCCACCATAAAAGAACAAACTCTAAATGATTACATTTGATTTCTAATCTATAGTGAAATTTTTCCCACTAAAATAAACATTATTACCAACATAACAGAACAAAATATCAAAAAGACGTATAGAGGTCACGGCGTAGACTATGCATCCCCGCATGACCCTCCGGTCTTGCGTTTACTCATTAAAATCCCAAAAAAGCAACTACATCTACAAAAGGTGACAAGACCATTTTAATGACATCTATCGGATTTCTTATTAAACTATTAGTTATAAGTTTCTGACGTAAGAGTACAGCACAATAGAAAGACCCCTCGTTGCAACCCCCGGGCGCATGTACGTAATTCATTCTTTTTGTCCATTTCGACTGATCGATATACCGTACAAATCAAAACTAATATCTTCCCCCGTTTACTCAAAAATGATATTTTGAAGAAAAATTATAAAATCGATTATTTTTATTTGTAATTATTTTTTTTGTAAAAATTTAGGGAGGGGGTGGTTTTTTGGATTTTTTGAGGGAATTTTTTGAATTTGTGGTGGGGTTGGGGTGGATCGAATTTGTCGCAAGGAGTCCAAAAAAGCAGAAGCCGCTTTATCGCTATTGACGTAGTGCCTGACCCTCCTTAATTTGACCCCCGCAATTCATCTTTAAATTTAAGACCAAAAACAATTTTTATATAACGAAAAAATTTTTTACACACAAAAATGCTTCTCAAAAGAGACTTTGGGTGTTCTGTGCCGTTTTATAGCGTCTTCGAGGAGTTATATACGTTTTTAACTCTGATGACGTCACGCGTGTGCTGAAATATCTTTTGTTTTGGCTCTCCCCCTGTTGCATCCTGGGAAAAATTATGAGTGTTTGTGTAGTGGAAAAAGGAAATCCTTAAAATGTAGTCTTTTCTCATAAAATATTGAGAAAAATAATAATTTATATTTTTTATCATAAAAATTGTGATTTTATATGTATACGAGTAATTAAGTCTTTTATTTTGAGAGAAACAAAAAAATTTTTTTGACAATAAAAAACAGGGTTTATTAATTGTGATATATAATGGAGGAGTCTAACGAGCCGTTAAATTTGTGTAAAAAAAAGAAACCTGTGGCGATAGTGGCACCTTCCGCTGTTTTGGAGGAGGAGGAGGAGAAAAAGCCAAATGAGGAAGCGTACAAAAGTGTTTATAGTATGATACGAAATTTGGCGCAGTCGGAATCCGGGTTGTTACGCGCCATGTATATGGGTGGCTTGGTGTCGGGGAGTAGCGGATATCCTCCTTTTTTAAATCCGTATGGCCTAGCACCATTTTGGCCAGAAAGGCCATCGACGCCGGATAAACCGCCGGCCGCTCATAACGTCCCGTTAACCGTGCCAAAAGTCGACCTTAAACTTCCCCAACCTACGATTAACATACCAAAACCTAAAAACGAAAAAAAATCAAAATGGTATCTCTCCCCTCCTAAAAAACATTAAATTTAATTTTTTTTCTTCCAGGCCATCGATGGATAAATCATCATCGTCGACAAACGATGGTTCCAAAAGTCAAGATTCTGGCCACACTAGTAATAATCAAGGTAATTCATTTTTTTTTTTTTTTTTTTTTCTAATCATATTTTTATTTTAGAAAAGAAAAAGCCTCATATTAAGAAACCTCTGAATGCTTTTATGTTATACATGAAGGAGATGAGGGCGAAAGTTGTGGCCGAGTGTACGTTAAAAGAGAGCGCAGCTATCAACCAAATATTAGGGCGACGGGTAAGAAATTTCATTTATTTTTTTGTAGGAGGGCGGACTGAAAATGTTTAACGAGATGGTCCTTAATTGCTTAAGATACTCGGGAGCTTCTGGCTCGATCCGTAGTGTCTTAAGATGTTGAGGAGCATCCTCAATCAAAGGATAACTTCTTAATGTCTTAAGAAGCTTCCAGGGTCACTCCTGACTTTCTTGAGCAATTGAGGACAATCTATAAGATACTCAGGAGCTTCTGGCTGGATCCGTAGTGTCTTAAGATGTTGAGGAGCATCCTCAATTAGGATAACTTCTTAATGTCTTAAGAAGGAAGAAGCTTCCGAGGTCACTCCTGACTGTCTTGAGCCATTAAGGACAATCCTTAAGATATTCAGGAGCTTCTGGTCTTAGATCCTTAGTGTCTTAAGATGTTCAGGAGCATCCTCAATCGATAACTTCTTAATTTCTTAAGTAGGAAGAAGCTTCTGGGCTTCCGATGGTCACTCCTGACTTTCTTGAGCCATTGAGGACAATCCTTATGGTACTCAGGAGCATCTGGCTGGATCCGTAGTGTCTTAAGATGTTCAGGAGCATCCTCAATCATAGGATAACTTCTTAATGTCTTAAGAAGGAAGAAGCTTCTGGCTTCCGATGGTCACTCCTGACTTTCTTGAGCATTGAGGACAATCCTTATGGTACTCAGGAGCATCTGGCTGGATCCGTAGTGTCTTAATATGTTGAGGAGCATCCTCAATCATAGGATAACTTCTTAATGTCTTAAGAGGAAGAAGCTCTGGGCTTCGAGGGTCACTCCTGACTTTCTTGAGCCATTGAGGACAATCCTTATGGTACTCAGGAGCATCTGGCTGGATCCGTAGTGTCTTAATATGTTGAGGAGCATCCTCAATCATAGGATAACTTCTTAATGTCTTAAGAGGAAGAAGCTCTGGGCTTCGAGGGTCACTCCTGACTTTCTTGAGCCATTGAGGACAATCCTTATGGTACTCAGGAGCATCTGGCTGGATCCGTAGTGTCTTAAGATGTTCAGGAGCATCCTCAATCATAGGATAACTTCTTAATGTCTTAAGAAGGAAGAAGCTTCTGGGCTTCCGAGGGTCACTCCTGACTTTCTTGAGCAATTGAGGACAATCTATAAGATACTCAGGAGCTTCTGGTCTTGGATCCTTAGTGTCTTAAGATGTTCAGGAGCATCCTCAATCGATAACTTCTTAATTTCTTAAGAAAGAAGAAGCTTCTGGCCTTTCGAGACACACTCCTGAGTGTCTTAAGCCATTGAGGAAGTTGTCTTCAATGGCTTAAGACATTAAAAAATGATCCTCTGATGACCACAGAATTGTCCTCATTTGCTTAAGGTATTCAGAGATAATCCTCTGAAGGCCAAAGGGTTGTCCTCAATCGCTTAAGACATTCAGAAGTGATCCTCTGATGGCCACTGGATTGTCTTCAATCGCTTAAGACATTCAAAGATAATCCTCTGAAGGCCACAGGATTGTCCTCCATTGCTTAAGACATTAAAAATATCCTCTGAAGGCCGTAGGATTGTTCTCATTGCTTAAGACATTCAGAAATGATCCTCTGATAGCCACAGGATTGTCCTCAATCGCTTAAGACATTTAGAAATGATAGCAACAGGCTTCTCCTGAATGGCTGAAGACATTCGAAAATGATCCAGATGGCATAAAATTTTCAGAAATTCCAGTGGCCAACAAAGTTTATATCAGTCCGCCTCCTTTTTAAACATTGAAATATTTATTTAAAAACTTATATTCTTATCTACTAGGCTATTTTTAGGGTTATTATTTTGTATTTTAATCTTTTTTTGGTTTGTTATTTCCCAAGGAGAAAAGAGATTGAAAATGGGGAGGTTATCATTTTAAGGTTATGTTTGTAACATTTTTGAGTTTCCAATGAACGCCACTAGGTTCTGGATGTGTAATAGGTTTGTTCAATCTCTATGGGAATAATGAATTAAAAAAAAGTTTTGGTAAGTTTTCGATATTGGATTCGAAGTTTTTTTTTTCTTTACCTTTTTTTTTGTCAAAATTTTTATTTTTTTTTTGCGGGGCGTGTTTAGTGGCACAGCTTAAGTCGTGAGGAGCAGGCTAAGTATTACGAAAAGGCGCGCATCGAGCGGCAGCTGCACATGGAGCTCTACCCGGGTTGGAGTGCTCGCGATAATTACGGATACGGAGCAAAGAAGAAGAAAAGAAAGAAAGAGCGGGTTACCATCACAGATTCCGGAGGTAGACCTCCAACGAAACATACACAAAAACCTAACCTGTTCGTCAGGAACCTCTCCTAGTATAAACTAGAACAATAACCTAACCGCTGTTCTACTTTATACTTCTTCCTACCAAGTGGTTTTTACTAAACACTTAAAAAATAGTCATTCGAGAGTGCGAAACAGCAAATTGGCCATCAAACGCTCCTTTTAAAGTTTTATCTCCTTTTACCCAATTCCTTTCTGTGCCGTTTCTTTCTTTTTTTTAAAAGGGGAAAATTAGGATGTTTTTTTTTTTGTATTTTTTTTTTTTGTATTCGAGTCTAATTAGGATAATTTGTGTAGTGGCATGCCCTCGGTCGAGAAGAACAGGCAAAATATTATGAGCTGGCCCGTAGAGAACGACAGCTGCATATGCAGCTCTATCCTGATTGGTCAAGCCGAGCTAATACAACGCGCGGGAAGAAGAGGAAACGAAAACAAGAGCCCAATGACGGAGGTACAAGCCCCCAATCCGCCAAAAGATAATCAATTTAAAAAAACGATAGCTTGAATTTTGACGGTTATTTATATATTTTTCTATTATTTTATTCTTCTTTTCCTTTCCATCCTTCCTATCCTGAAGCACGAAAAAAAAAAAAAAATGGCTCGACCAAAAGGAGTCTCCTTACATTTGCTTCTTTTAAAAGGGGTGTTTGCTGGCTGTTTGCATGTTTTCATTTTATATGGAAAATGTACCGAAAAAATCATCCATCATGGTTTTTATTATAAAATAAAATGTTTATCTCGAGTGACCATTTTTCATGCTTTGTAGTCAATCCAAAAATCCCGCATGATTTTTTTTTTTTGTTTTTTAGCATGTCTTTGTTTAACCGCATGGGGATGGCTTTTTTCTTAATTTTTTTTTTCTTGAATTTTTAAAATTTATTAATTTTAAATTTTCTTTTAGGTAATTCGATGAAAAAATGCCGAGCGAGATACGGCCTCGATCAGCAAAGTCAGTGGTGCAAACCGTGCAGGTAAATATTCTCCAGATTTCTCTTTTTTTCCACAAAAAAACAAAGTTTCCTTTTCTTTTACGGCCAAAAATTTGAACTTTCTATTTTTTAAATAATTTTATTCGATTCTAGGGATGATTTTGAATAAATTTTATTTAGACAAATTTTTTTGTAAGACTCGCCGTTTTGGAGTTATTGATACTTTAGATCTGGATGTTGATATTTAATAACTCCAGAACTGTTGGTCATATCGAAAAAACGTTTTATTTAAATTTTGTTAAAATCAAGTCTAGAATCGATAAAAATGATAAAAATAAAGGGTTTTGTATAAAATAACAAAGTTTGTTTCTCTCCAGGCTACCCTGTATATCTAAATTGAAAACCGTCATCATAAATGGATTCCTCGTTTAAAAATAAGGGGGGTTTACTTAATCATTTTTTTCCGTAAAATCAACCCCTGATTTGTTATAAATTAAATTTGTTTGTAACCTCATATAACCTCATGGGTTTCCCGCTGTATTTTAAAGTGGTTTAACTCGGGAACAGTTGGTCATATCGAAAAAGTGTTTCAAGTAAAATTGACTGGAAATGAGGCGTAGAATCGATAAAAATCATAAAAATAAAGGGTTCTGTATAAAATAACAAAGTTTGTTTCTCTCCAGGCTACCCTGTATATCTAAATTGAAAACCGTCATCATAAATGGATTCCTCGTTTAAAAATAAGGGGGGTTTACTTAATCATTTTTTTTCGTAAAATCAACCCCTGATTTGTTATAAATTAAATTTGTATGTAACCTCATATAACCTCATGGGTTTCCGCTGTATTTTAAAATGGTTTAACTCGGGAACAATTGGTCATATCGAAAAAATGTTTAAAGTAAAATTGACTGGAAATGAGGCGTAGAATCGATTGAAAAAATAAAAATGATATTTTTTAAGATTTTTGTGTTGGTAAGACGGATTTGGCCGTAAAAGAGGGGACAGGAGTGAATATTATTTGAATTTGATTCATTTGAGGACTTTTGAGTGTTAAAAAGGTGGTTTTTTTTTTCTTTTGGTTAGCCCCGACCTGGGAGCTGGCTCCCTCGGTCCGACGTCTCTAGTCCACGCCAGTTTTGGCGCCAACAATGCCGCGAGTCCTCAAGAGCCGACTTATGTAAATCTCTAGGACACAATTCTCCTTGGAAATCCGTTTGTGAGTGTCCCCGGATTGAAAGAAAAAATCGACTGATTTTTTTGATGTCGTTTTTTTGCTTGGAGTTTCCTTATTTTGTGTTCCGATTTAAATTATTAGTGCACGTTTTTCTTAGATTTTACTTATTTTTCCCTAAGTTCTGCTTTTTTTGTTGTTGTGTGTTTTTTTTTCTCCTCTAAAACTACAATACTCATCATTTGACATCAGAAGTGGGATTGTTTTATGTTGGCCTGACTGATTTTTGACAGTGCTTCTTTTTACGCATTAAAAGTACCTGATGATTTCAGTTGGCCAGACTGTTTTTGACGTACCTAAATTTTACCTCAAAAACTTTGTGGGGAAAGTTTTGAATTGCTCAGACATTCAACAAATCCTATCTAAAAAAACATTTTTTTTTTTTTTTTTGCAAAAGATTTAACTTGGCCAGACTGCTTTTTGGAGCCTTCTCATTTATTGAAAGCTTTTTTTGTGAAATAATATTTTTATGTTTTAAGTTGGCCAGACACCAGAAATATAGCATTCCACACGACACTAGCGCACCCAAACTTTCATGACTATTTTAGTAGAGATGTTTTTTTCTTTGACTTTTAGGTCTGGAATGTTCAAAAATGGACCTGAAACGACACTAGCGCACCCAAGCTTTTTATTTCATGACTATTTTAGAAGAGATGTTTTTTTATTTGACTTTTAGGTCTAGAATGTTCAAAAATGACCTTAAACGACACTAGCACCCAAACTTATTATTTCATGACTATTTTAGTAGAGATGTTTTTTTCTTTGACTTTTAGGTCTAGAATGTTCAAAAATGGACCTGACACGACACTAACGCACCCATACTTATTAATTCGTGACTATTTTAAAAGAGATGTTTGTTTATTTGACTTTTAGGTCTAGAATGTACAAAAATGAACCTAAACGACACTAGCGCACCCAAACTTATTATTTCATGACTATTGTAGTAGAGATATTTTTTATTTGATTTCTGGTCTAGAATATTCAAAAATAGACCTGAATTTTACATTTTTTGTTTAAATTAGGCACTTTGGCTGTTAACTGGCATGTTTGGATGAATTTTTTTTTATGGTTGTTATAATATTTTTGTTTTTTTAGGCGTAAGAAAAAATGCATTCGGTACAAGGAGTGCGGAGATGATGGAACGCAGTCGGAGGACAATTTGGGAAGCTGCGGGAGCGTCGGAGAGTCAGGAACTCCTCCTGACGATGACGAGTCGTACAACCATAGTTCGAGCCCTGGAGGTCTGAGTGCGCTGTCGAGCCTGACGAGTCCATCGATGATTCTTCAGAGTCCGTCGGCGTCTCTGGCGAGTCCGTCGGTGTCGCTAGCGTCGCCTTGTATGAGCTTGCAGAGTCCGTTACCCCACATACGCTCGATTATGATACGAAACCTCCCCTCCCGCCGCTTCAGCAGCACCTTCAGCCGCAGAGGAACCCGGTCGGGACGAACCCGCACGATATTAACAACCCGTTAAGTGTGAACCAGTTAACCGGGAAGTGCATCAAAAACTCGAGTTCGTCTCCTTCACCGTCGGCCTCCGGGAAGGAGACTTCGCGAACTGTGATTAGCGTACCCTAGCATTGGATAAAGGAGCGATAGCTCCTTTTTTTTAATCTGTACATAACATTCCTAAAAAAAAACTCTTTTTTAAAAATTTAAAAAAAATGTGATTTTTTTTCCTCCGCTATAAATGTCAAGTGGAACGCACACTTTTAGGAATAAGTGCAATTTTTGTAGTTTCAGTGTCAAAGTGTTGAGTGTTAATGTTTAAGAATTTTTTTTTGTTAATTTTTTTTTCTTCGAAAAATCAAGTCAGAAATTTTTTTTATAACCGCCATCAGTTTCTTTTTTATTATTTTTAATTGTTAATTTTTATAAACTGAGATCTCTTTTTTTACATGTTCCTTTGTGCCACATAGAAATAGTTTTTTTTAAACAATGCAGGGGGTTGAACGTATTGAAAAATTTTAATTTTTGTACAATTTTTTTAAATTTTATATTTTTTTTATGATACGTTTGACTACGCAAAGAATGGGTAAGGGATCGGTTTTTTTCAGGCTCTGCTTATCCAAAAACCGGTTTTTTTCAGGTTCCGATTATCCAAAAACCGGTTTTTTCCGGCTCCAATTATCCAAAAACCAATTTTTCTCTCGTCCACTTATCCAAAAACCGGTTTTTTTACGACTCCGATTATCAGAAACCGGTTGTTTACGACTCCGATTATCCAAAAACCGGATTTCTCTCATCCATTTATCAAAAAAACCGGTTTTTTGCAGACTCCACTTATCCAAAAACCGTTTTTTTTCCGACTCTACTTATCCAATAACCGGTTTTTCCTAGCTCCGCTTATCCAAAAACCGGTTGTTTACGCCTCCGATTATCCAAAAACCGGATTTCTCTATCCATTTATTTAAAAAACCGGTTTTTTCCGACTCACTTATCCAATAACCGGTTTTTTCCTACTCCGCTTATCCAAAAACCGGTTTTTACGCTCCTTATAAACCGGATTCATCCTTATCAAAAAACCGGTTTTTTCAGACTCCACTTATCCAAAAACCGTTTTTTCCGACTCTACTTATCCAATAACCGGTTTTTTCCTAGCTCCGCTTATCCAAAAACCGGTTGTTTACGCCTCCGATTATCCAAAAACCGGATTTCTCTATCCATTTATTTAAAAAAACCGGTTTTTTCCGACTCTACTTATCCAAAACCGGTTTTCCTAGCTCCGCTTATCCAAAAACCGGTTGTTTACGCTCCGATTATCCAAACCGGATTTCTCTCATCCATTTATCAAAAAAACCGGTTTTTTTCAGACTCCACTTATCCAAAAACCGGTTTTTTTCCGACTCTACTTATCCAATAACCGGTTTTTCTAGCTCCGCTTATCCAAAAACCGGTTGTTTACGCCTCCGATTATCCAAAAACCGGATTTCTATCCATTTATTTAAAAACCGGTTTTTTCCGACTCTACTTATCCAATAACGGTTTCTCCTAGCTCCGCTTATCCAAAAACCGGTTGTTTACGCTCCGATTATCTTAATACCGGTTCTCTCATCCATTTATCAAAAAACCGGTTTTTTCAGACTCCACTTATCCAAAAACCAGTTTTTTCCGACTTATCCAATAACCGGTTTTTCCTAGCTCCGCTTATCCAAAAACCGGTTGTTTACGCCTCCGATTATCCAAAAACCGGATTTCTCTATCCATTTATTTAAAAAAAAAAAAACCGGTTTTTCCGACTCTACTTATCCAATAACGGTTTTTCCTAGCTCCGCTTATCCAAAAACCGGTTGTTTACGCCTCCGATTATCCAAAAACCGGATTTCTCTCATCCATTTATCAAAAAAACCGGTTTTTGCAGACTCCACTTATCCAAAAACCGGTTTTTTCCGACTCACTTATCCAAACACCGGTTTTTCCGACTCCATTATCCAAAAACCGGTTTTTTCTAGCTCTGCTATCCAAAAAACCGGTTTTTTACGACTCTTATCCAAAACCGGTTTTTTCTAGCTCGCTTATCCAAAAAACCGGTTTTTTTCAGCTCTGCTTATCCAAAAACGGTTTTTTTTCCACTCCACTTATCCAAAAACCGGTTTTACGATCCCATCCAATAACCGATTTTTCACTCCTCACCTATCCAAAAAACCGTTTTTTCTCCTCCACTTATCCAAAAAACCGGTTTATCTCTCCTCCACTCATCCAGTAACCGGTTTTCTCACTCCACTTACCCAAAACCCAATTTTTCTCCTTCACCTATAAAAAACCGGTTTTTTTTCGAATTCACTTATCCAAAAACCGGTTTTTTTCTCTCTCCACTTATCCAATACCGGTTTTCTCTCCACTTATCCAAAAACCGGTTTATCTCTCCTCCACTCATCCAGTAACCGGTTTTTTCTCCACTCACACAAAACCAATTTTTCTCTCCTTCACCTATCCAAAAACCGGTTTTTTCGAATTCACTTATCCAAAAACCGGTTTTTCTCCTCACTTATCCAAAACCGGTTTCTCTCCTCCACTCATCCAGTAACCGGTTTTTTTCCACTCCACTACCCAAAAACCAATTTTTCTCTCCTTCACCTATCCAAAAACCGGTTTTTTCGATTCACTTATCCAAAAACCGGTTTTTCTCTCCTCCACTTATCCAAAAACCGGTTTTCTCTCCTCCACTCATCCAAAAACCGGTTTTTCTCCACTCCACTTACCCAAAACCCAATTTTTCTCTCCTCACCTATCCAAAAACCGGTTTTTTCGAATTCACTTATCCAAAAAACCGGTTTTTCTCTCCTCCACTATCCAATAACCGGTTTTTCTCTCCTCCGCTTACCCAAAAACCGACTATACAAAAAAACCGGTCCTTCCCCTGAGCTTATCATGTGATAAAATAAACTGTATTGTTATTTTTTATAAGTCACAAAAATGGCTACTTATCTAAAAAAAAAAAATAATTTTTTTTCCCCCACCCCAATTTTAGCCCTTGATTTCTCGCAAGGCAATGACTGATGGTAGACGATGTTAGCTTGTTGTATAATTTTATGTAAAAAAAAAGTATATTAGAAAAAAAAAATTTAAATGTCCAAAATGCTATAAAATGTGCAAAAAAAATCGGTGTGATATATTTTTTAATTAATTTATTTTTTAAAATAGTCAAAAAGAAAAGAAAAATTGGTATGACTGATTTTGCCTACGTCATAAATCAGTATGTCCAACATTTTTCTCCCCATATTTTTTTTCTTTTGTACTTAAACGCGCACGTTTTGTGATATAGCATTGGGCTTGAAAAAAAACTATTTTTCTTTTACAGGTGCTTTTTTTTCCCATTCTCTATGTTAATCTGTTAGTTATTGTTACAAAAAGAAAAGGTTATAGCCAAAATTAGTTTCAGACCATTGTATATTGTAGAAAGTGTATAGAAACTTTTGTCTCTCATCGATTTTTAAAGTGCCAACTTTTTAGATTAGAAAATAAGTAAAAAATGATAAAAATATTTAAAAAAAAGTAAATTCCATGACCTCAATGTGACATTAGAAATTTATTATACACTTTTATCTCATATATGTTATTTCAATTAAAGTCAACGATTTATTAAGTGTGTAAAATGACAAAATTTTTTGAAATAATTTTTTTACAATCTATTTCTACTATTGAAAAAAAAAAAATTATATAAAAAATATATGGGGATTTCTCTAATATTATGTAACTTTGTGAAATAGCATGTACAAAACCATTTTATTTCTTTTTTTTTTATGTACAGTTTATTCTTACAAGATTTTATTTAGTTGAAAATCCTTTAATTTATGTTTATATAAAAGGAAACATGTTATATATTTTATTGTAATTTTCTTTCTTTTGGAAAAATTTTTGTTTTTTTTTTCTTTAGATAAGTTTTTTTTAGCAAAATGGAACGAACAAAAATTGAAATTTTAATTGCTTTAAAAGCTAGATGTGTTCTGAAATATTGTAAAAATAAATTAATTTCTTAAAAGATAAATTTTATGTTTTTTTGGCCCATTTTTAGGGATGAAAATTTTTATTTTTTAAAATCGCTCAAAATGTGGTTTTTGACGTTTTTGGGGGGAGAAACACGAATCTGAAGTCAATTTTGAGATTCAAAATATTTTTCGGCCACACCAAAGGGGGGACCCTTCTCATTTTTGGCCTGAAATTTTCATTTTTTAAAATCGCTCAAAATGTGGTTTTTGACGTTTTTTGGGGGGAGAAACACGAATCTGAAGTCAATTTTAGATTCTAAAACATTTTTTTCGGCCACACCAAAGGGGGGACCCTTCTCTCATTTTTTGGCCTGAAAATTTTCATTTTTAAAATCGCTCAAAATGTGGTTTTTGACGTTTTTTGGGAGAAACACGAATCTGAAGTCAATTTTGAGATTCAAAAATATTTTTTTCGTCCACACCAAAGGGGGGACCTTCTCTCATTTTTGGCCACAAAATTTTCATTATTTAAAATCGCTCAAAATGTGGTTTTTGACGTTTTTGGGGTGAGAAATACGAATCTGAAGTCAATTTTGAGATTCTAAAAACATTTTTTTCGGCCACACCAAAGGGGGGACCTTCTCATTTTTGGCCCAAAAATTTTTCATTTTTCAAAATCGCTCAAAATTGGTTTTTGACGTTTTTTAGGTGAGAAATACGAATCTGAAGTCAATTTTGAGATTCAAAAATATTTTTTTCGTCCACACCAAAGGGGGGACCCTCTCTCATTTTTTGGCCTCAAAGTTTTCATTTTTAAAATCGCTCAAAATGTGGTTTTTGACGTTTTTGGGGGGGGAGAAACACGAATCTGAAGTCAATTTTGAGATTCAAAAATATTTTTTCGTCCACACCAAAGGGGGGACCCTTCTCTCATTTTTTGGCCACAAAATTTTCATTTTTCAAAATCGCTCAAAATGTGGTTTTTGACGTTTTTCAGGTGAGAAATACGAATCTGAAGTCAATTTTGAGATTCAAAAACATTTTTTTCCGCCACACAAAAGGGGGACCCTTCTCTCATTTTTTGGCCTCAAAGTTTTCATTTTTAAAATCGCTCAAAATGTGGTTTTGACGTTTTTTGGGGTGAGAAATACGAATCTGAAGTCAATTTTGAGATTCAAAAATATTTTTTTCGTCCACACCAAAGGGGGGACCCTTCTCTCATTTTTTGGCCACAAAATTTTCATTATTTAAAATCGCTCAAAATGTGGTTTTTGACGTTTTTTGGGGTGAGAAATACGAATCTGAAGTCAATTTTGAGATTCAAAAATATTTTTTCGTCCACACCAAAGGGGGGACCCTTCTCTCATTTTTTGGCCCAAAAATTTTCATTTTTCAAAATCGCTCAAAATGTGGTTTTTGACGTTTTTTGGGGTGAGAAATACGAATCTGAAGTCAATTTTGAGATTCAAAAACATTTTTTTCGGCCATACCAAAGGGGGGACCCTTCTCTCAATTTTTGGCCTCAAAAATTTTCATTTTTTAAAATCGCTCAAAATTTGGTTTTTGACGTTTTTTGGGGTGAGAAATACGAATCTGAAGTCAATTTTGAGATTCTAAAACATTTTTTTCGGCCACACTAAAGGGGGAGACCCTTCTCTCATTTTTGGCCTCAAAATTTCATTTTTTAAAATCGCTCAAAATTTAGTTTCTGACGTTTTTTAGAGTGAGAAATACTAATCTGAAGTTGGTTTTAAGATCAAAATTTAACACCGTCCATTGAGGGTATTACAATTTTTAAATGGTGGCTGTAGATGAAATAAAATAGAACGAATACTTAAAATAATATAATCTTTAAAAATTTATTAAAATGAAGACTAGATTTAAAAAAAACAATTTGGGAATTTCAGCCAAACCAGTGGCTTCCCATGCAGTCGCGAGTCCAACCGATTTGGCAAACCCAGCACCATTCGAAATCGCACCTCGTGCAAACCATGTGCATACATCCTCCTAAAAAATAATAATAATAATAACAAATAATAACAATAATAATAATTTTGATAAAGGAGAGTCGAAAATTAGAAAATACCTGATCTTTCAGTGGCCGTTCGACATTTGGGACATGGTTTGTCTTGACACGTATCGTAAGTTTCGTCGCTTCATCCCATCTCGCCTAAATAAATAAATAAGACATTAAAAATGTGGTTTTTGACGTTTTTAGGGGGGAGAAATGCGAATCTAAGGTCAATTTTGAGATTCAAAAACATTTTTTCGGCCACACCAAAGGGGGGGACCCTTCTCTCATTTTTGGCCTCAAAATTTCATTTTTTAAAATCGCTCAAAATTTGGTTTTTGACGTTTTTTAGGGTGAGAAATACGAATCTGAAGTCAATTTTGAGATTCAAAAACATTTTTTTCGGCCACACCAAAGGGGGGACCCTTCTCTCATTTTTTGGCCTCAAAATTTTCATTTTTTAAAATCGCTCAAAATGTGGTTTTTGACGTTTTTTGGGGTGAGAAATGCGAATCTGAAGTCAATTTTGAGATTCAAAAACATACCAAAGGGGGGACCCTTCTCTCATTTTTTGGCCTCAAAGTTTTCATTTTTTAAAATCGCTCAAAATGTGGTTTCTGAAGGTTTTCAGGGTGAGAAATACGAATCTGAAGTCAATTTTGTGATTCAAAAATTTTTTTCGTCCACACCAAAGGGGGGACCCTTCTCTCATTTTTTGGCCCAAAAATTTTCATTTTTCAAAATCGCTCAAAATGTGGTTTTTGATTTTTTAGGGGAGAGAAATACGAATCTGAAGTCAATTTTGAGATTCAAAAACAGTGGTTTTTGACGTTTTTTGGGGTGAGAAATGCGAATCTGAAGTCAATTTGAGATTCAAAAACATTTTTTCGGCCACACTAAAGGGGAGACCCTTCTCTCATTTTTTGGCCTCAAAGTTTTCATTTTTCAAAATCGCTCAAAATTTGGTTTCTGACGTTTTTTAGGGTGAGAAATACGAATCTGAAGTTTATTTTGAGATCAAAAAATGTTTTTTTCTGACACACCAAAGGGGGGACCTTCTCTCATTTTTTGGCCTCAAAATTTTCATTTTTCAAAATCGCTCAAAATGTGGTTTTTGACGTTTTTAGGGGTGAGAAATGCAAATCTGAGGTCAATTTTTGGATTAAAAAAAAAAAATTTTCGGCCACACCAAAGGGGGGACCCTTCTCACATTTTTTGGCCTCAAAATTTTCATTTTTCAAAATCGCTCAAAATGTGTTTTTTGACGTTTTTTGGGGTGAGAAATGCAAATCTGAGGTCAATTTTTGGATTAAAAAAAATTTTTTTAGGCCACACCAAAGGGGGGACCCTTCTCACATTTTTTGGCCTCAAAATTTTTATTTTTCAAAATCGCTCAAAATGTGGTTTTTGAAGTTTTTGGGGTGAGAAATGCGAATCTGAGCTCAATTTTAAGATCAAACATACTTGCGAAGCTTTCAAAGGGTCAATTTTATATGAAGAATCCAAAGTCGAAAAAGACGACGGAATTTCGTCGCACTCCCCTGTATGATTTCCCTGAAGGCACTTTTTGCAGAATACGAACAAACACGATGGACATTTGACAGAATCGCATTCAGGATCTGGAAAAACTCCGTTACCGCAATTTGGCTGCGGACAAAGAACTCCTCCGTTCTTCAAAACGTATTCTTCCATACCGAAATTCTGATACTGCTCATACTAAAAAAAAATTTAAAATTCGTTCAATTTAAATATCTGAAAAATTTACTAGCTGTGATGATTTTAAAAGAAAAAAATGTTGTACTGTCGAAATCAGAGAGTTTGAACAACCAGCTGGGCATGGTAGAGTATACCCAAAATTAGGGTCAAGGACAAACTTCCTTTCAGACAAACGAGACGAGCAGTACCTCAAAAAACAAGGTACGCAAATACTATGCCCTTCAGAACAAGGAAATACTAAAACTGGAGATCTAAAAATTTAAAAAAAAATTAAAAATTTTTTTAAATTAAAATTTAAAGTACATAATTTCTGTGCATGCTAAGCAGGGGACTTCCATGACGTTATTTCTGATTAAATTTAAAGAGAGGGCGCTTTCATCTTCGACGGAAAGATGCTCGGCACATTTGAAGTAAAATTCAGCCCACGAGAAAGGACCTGCCTGAAAAAATAATAATAATAAGTTTTAGTACTAATGAAAGGCCTTAAAAAGGGCTTTCCAAAAATAGCTCATTTTGAAAATCGGTCCAGCCGTTCTGGAGATATCAGCGTTTAAAGTTAGACAGGAGAAAATCCCATTTTTGAGCTTTTGACACTGATATCTCAAAAACCGTTGGATTTAGGGGGAAAAGAGATAAGACACTTTTAAAAGGACATGAAAAGAGCTTTCCAAAAATAGCTCATTTTGAAAATCGGTCCAGCCGTTCTGGAGTTATCAGCGTTTAAAATTAGAAAGCATAAAATCCCATTTTTTAGCTTTCGACACAGATATCTCAAAAACCGTTGGATTTAGGGGGAAAAGAGACAAGACACTTTTGAAAGGACTTGAAAAGAGCTTTCCAAAAATAGCTCATTTTTGAAAATCGGTCCAGCCGTTCTGGAGATATCAGCGTTTAAAGTTAGACAGGAGAAAATCCCATTTTTTGAGCTTTCGACACTGATATCTCAAAAACCGTTGGATTTAGGGGAAAAGAGATAAGACACTTTTAAAAGGACATGAAAAGAGCTTTCCAAAAATAGCTCATTTTTGAAAATCGGTCCAGCCGTTCTGGAGTTATCAGCGTTTAAAATTAGAAAGCATAAAATCCCATTTTTTTAGCTTTCGACACAGATATCTCAAAAACCGTTGGATTTAGGGGAAAAGAGACAAGACACTTTTGAAAGGACTTGAAAAGAGCTTTCCAAAAATAGCTCATTTTTGAAAATCGGTCCAGCCGTTCTGGAGATATCAGCGTTTAAAGTTAGACAGGAGAAAATCCCATTTTTTGAGCTTTCGACACTGATATCTCAAAAACCGTTGGATTTAGGGGGAAAAGAGATAAGACACTTTTAAAAGGACATGAAAAGAGCTTTCCAAAAATGGCTCATTTTGAAAATCAGTCGAGCCGTTCTTGAGATATCAGCGTTTAAAGGTTGACAAGAGAAAATCACACTTTCCATCATTCAAGCCAAATATCTCAAAAACTGATAGATTTAGAGGGTCATGAAATTGGTTACTTTTGAAAGGCCTAAAAAGAGCTTTCCAAAAATAGCTCATTTTTGAAAATCGGTCCAGCCGTTCTGGAGATATCAGCGTTTAAAGTTAGACAGGAGAAAATCCCATTTTTTGAGCTTTCGACACTGATATCTCAAAAACCGTTGGATTTAGGGGGAAAAGAGATAAGACACTTTTAAAAGGACATGAAAAGAGATTTCCAAAAATAGCTCATTTTTGAAAATCGGTCCAGCCGTTCTGGAGTTATCAGCGTTTAAAATTAGAAAGCATAAATCCCATTTTTTTAGCTTTCGACACAGATATCTCAAAAACCGTTGGATTTAGGGGGAAAAGAGACAAGACACTTTTGAAAGGACTGAAAAGAGCTTTCCAAAAATAGCTCATTTTTGAAAATCGGTCCAGCCGTTCTGGAGATATCAGCGTTTAAAGTTAGACAGGAGAAAATCCATTTTTGAGCTTTCGACACTGATATCTCAAAAACCGTTGGATTTAGGGGGAAAAGAGATAAGACACTTTTAAAAGGACATGAAAAGAGCTTTCCAAAAATGGCTCATTTTGAAAATCGGTCGAGCCGTTCTTGAGATATCAGCGTTTAAAGGTTGACAGAGAAAATCACACTTTCCATCATTCAAGCCAAAATATCTCAAAAACTGATAGATTTAGAGGGTCATGAAATTGGTTACTTTTGAAAGGCCTAAAAAAGAGCTTTCCAAAAATTCCTCATTTTTGAAAATCGGTCCAGCCGTTCTTGAGATATCAGCGTTTAAAGTTTGGTAAGAGAAAATTCCATTTTTTAAGCTTTAGACACTCATATCTCAAAAACAGTAGGATTTAGAGGGAAAAAAGATAAGACACTTTTGAAAGGCCTTAAAAAGAGCTTTCCAAAAATAGCTCATTTATGAAAATCGGTCCAGCCGTTCTTGAGATATCAGCGTTTAAAGGTTGACAAGAGAAAATCACACTTTCCATCATTCAAGCCAAAATATCTCAAAAACTGATAGATTTAGAGGGTCATGAAATTGGTTACTTTTGAAAGGCCTAAAAAAGAGCTTTCCAAAAATTCCTCATTTTGAAAATCGGTCCAGCCGTTCTTAAGATATCAGCGTTTAAAGTTTGGTAAGAGAAAATTCCATTTTTTAAGCTTTAGACACTCATATCTCAAAAACAGTAGGATTTAGAGGGAAAAAAGATAAGACACTTTTGAAAGGCATTAAAAAGAGCTTTCCAAAAATAGCTCATTTATGAAAATCGGTCCAGCCGTTCTGGAGATATCAGCGTTTAAAGTTAGACACGAGAAAATCCCATTTTTGAGCTTTCGACACTGATATCTCAAAAACCGTTGGATTTAGGGGGAAAAGAGATAAGACACTTTTGAAAGGACATGAAAAGAGCTTTCCAAAAATGGCTCATTTTTGAAAATCGGTCGAGCCGTTCTTGAGATATTAGCGTTTAAAGGTTGACAAGAGAAAATCACACTTTCTATCATTCAAGTCAAAATATCTCAAAAACTGATAGATTTAGAGGGTCATGAAATTGGACACTTTTGAAAGGCCTAAAAAGAGCTTTCCAAAAATTCCTCATTTTTAAAATCGGTCCAGCCGTTCTTAAGATATCAGCGTTTAAAGTTTGGTAAGAGAAAATTCCATTTTTTAAGCTTTGGACACTCATATCTCAAAAACAGTAGGATTTAGAGGGAAAAGAGATAAGACACTTTTGAAAGGCATTAAAAAGAGCTTTCCAAAAATAGCTCATTTGAGAAAATCGGTCCAGCAGTTCTTGAGATATCAGCGTTTAAAGTTTGACAAGAGAAAGTCACACTTTCTATCATTCAAGCCAAAATCTCAAAAACCGTTGGATTTAGAGGGTCATGAACTTGGACACTTTTGAAAGGCCTTAAAAGAGCTTTCCAAAAATAGCTCATTTGAGAAAATCGGTCCAGCCGTTCTTGAGACATCAGCGTATAAAGTTAGAGAGGATAAAATCCCACTTTCTGTACTCCAATATCTCAAAAACTGATTAAAAGGATGGAGAAATGCGTTTTGAATTCTCCGGTTTTAGACTTAAACTTACGGGGCAGTTTTCGGCTTCGCAGTGTCCGGAAATGCGTTTCGGTTCAAGTACGTCACTCCAGGATGCCGGATCGGAGTCGACGGTGATGGCACCACTGGCGCAGGTCGCGCAACGTACGCGAAGTTTCCCTTCCTGCGGTTTCCCGCCTGATTTCGGCCCGCAAGAACCGCAGTAGACGTAAAAATGGACTTTTTCTTTCGATGGACTCTCTTCTACCAATGAGGCCAAAGTTTGGTTCAGAGGTCGCGATTTTTGACTTTCCGCTTTGCAGACGACCACATGAAGAATGCTTTGCTCTCCTAAATCACAATCCTGAAAAAATAAATAAATAAGATCTATTATTGTCTTGATATTTGGCTGTTTAAGTGGTAGTATGATTGTATTTTGGATCTTTTGGTGCCAGTCATTTGGCTCCTTTTGGAGATAGTATTCTGGCTCTTTTGGTGCTGGTATTTTGGCTCTTTTGGTTCGAGTTTTTAGGCTCTTTTAGTGCTAGCTTTAGGCTCTATTGGTGCTAGTCGTTTGGCTCCTTTTGGTGCCAGTCTTTAGTGCTATTTTTTTGGTTCTTTAGTACTAGTTTAATGCTCTTTTGGTGATAGAAGATTGGCTCCTTTTGGAGATAGTATTCTGGCTCTTTTGGTGCCGGTATTTTGGCTCTTTGGTTCGAGCTTTTAGGCTCTTTTAGTGCTAGCTTTAGGCTCTATTGGTGCTAGTCGTTTGGCTCCTTTTGGTGCCAGTCTTTTAGTGCTATTTTTTTGGTTCTTTTAGTACTAGTTTAATGCTCTTTTGGTGATAGACGATTGGCTCCTTTTGGAGATAGTATTCTGGCTCTTTTGGTGCTGGTATTTTGGCTCTTTTGGTTCGAGTTTTTAGGCTCTTTTAGTGCTAGCTTTAGGCTCTATTGGTGCTAGTCGTTTGGCTCCTTTTGGTGCCAGTCTTTTAGTGCTATTTTTTTGGTTCTTTTAGTACTAGTTTAATGCTCTTTGGTGATAAAAGATTGGCTCCTTTTGGAGATAGTATTCTGGCTCTTTTGGTGCCGGTATTTGGCTCTTTTGGTTCGAGTTTTAGGCTCTTTTAGTGCTAGCTTTAGGCTCTATTGGTGCTAGTCGTTTGGCTCCTTTTGGTGCCAGTCTTTTAGTGCTATTTTTTTGGTTCTTTAGTACTAGTTTAATGCTCTTTGGTGATAGACGATTGGCTCCTTTTGGAGATAGTATTCTGGCTCTTTGGTGCTGGTATTTTGGCTCTTTTGGTTCGAGTTTTTAGGCTCTTTTAGTGCTAGCTTTAGGCCAGTGATTCTCAACGGGGGCGGTACCGCCCCCCTGGGGACGCTGGGAAGTTACTGCGGGGCGTTATGCAAAATTTGGGTGATAGGGGGCAATGGCTAAGTGGCCAGCCATGGAGGCGTTAGCGTGAGTCCATTTTTTTAATTTAATTTTTATTAATGCGATAATTAACCGGCTCGTTAAGTAAAGGGCAAAAACTTAACCGCTCGTTAAAAAAATTTAAACGGCCCGTTAAGTAAAGGGCAAAAATTTAACCGCCCATTAACACTTCGTTACTCACGTGGACAAAGTTACATGGTTACTCACCTCGGGTCTGGGCGGACCCGAGTATTTAAATTAGTGAATTATTGTCCAAAACGATGTAAACTTATTAAATACTCAATTTTTTTGATCACTTTTAACGTTTTTCTTTTGATTTAATAAATTTAAAAATTGGAAATCAATTATTTTGATTATTTATTGATGACTTGAAACTTGCTCCTCCCAAAGTGTATTCCTTCAATCTTACACTTTTCAAAAATTGATTGCATATATAACTAACTTCCAATTGCTTTTCAAGCTGCTTTTTTTAAATAATTGAAATGCTAAATATTCTTACAAAAATTACACATTATGCAAAAAAATACGTTATATATTTGGAAATTGAAAGTAAATATTCTAAAAATGCAGTATCAATTCATTATTTTTGTAACATGAATACTCACCTCGGGTCAAATTGACCCGAAATTATGTGGTTCTATTGGTTCAAGGAGTAAAATGGCGGGATAAAATGACGTCATCGGGTCCCTACGGACCCGAGGTGAGTAACCACGTATCAAGAAAAAAAGGGGAAATTAGAAAAAAAAAATTATATTCTTGTTACGTAGTTACTCACGTCGGGTCAATATGCCTCTCTTAGCTATAATTTTAGTATTTGAAAGTAAAAACATAACCTAACAGTAGCTCTTATCAAATAAATAGAATAGATAAATCCCATTGGGCAATTTGAGAAGCATAAAATTAAGAATATTGAAAAAACAGACAGTCGGGTCCGCAGGGACCCGACGTGAGTAACGAAGTGTTAAAAAAATTAACCGGCCCGCCAAGTAAAGGGCAAAATCTTAACCACCCGTTAAAAAATTCAACCGGCCTGTTAAGTTAAGGGCAAAAACTTAACCGCCCATTAAGTAAGGGCAAAAATTTAACCGGCCGTTAAAAAAATTAACTGGCCCGTTAAGTTATTTTTTTTCTTACGTAGTGAAGGGGCGGTATTTTCCTCCTCTTAGGCAGGCTTCAAAAAAGTTGAGAAACACTGCTTTAGGCTCTATTGGTGCTAGTCATTTGGCTGCTATTGGTGCCATTTTTAGGTTCTTTAGTACTAGCTTTAGGCTCTTTGGTGATAGACGTTTGGCTCCATTTGTGCCAGTCTTTTGGTGCTAGTATTATGGCTCTTTCTACACTGGTATTTAGGCTCCTTTAGTGCTTGTATTATGGATCTACCTAGACTAGTAATTTGGCTCTTTCTACACTAGTATTTAGGCTCTTTCAGTGCTAGTATTTAGGCTCTTTCAGTGCTAGTATTATGGCTGTACCTAGACTAGTATTTGGCTCTTTCTAAGGTAGTATTTAGGCTCTTTAATTGCTAGAATCATGGCTCTACCTAGACTAGTATTTGGCTCTTTCTAGGCTAGCATTTAGGCGCTTTCTGCGCTAGTATTGGCTATACCTACGCTAGTATTTAGGCTCTTCTGCGCTAGTATATGGCTCTTTCTGCGCTAGTATTTAGGCTCTTTCTACCTAGTATTTGGCTCTTTTAGCGCTAGTGTTATGGCTCTTTCATTGCTAGTATCATGGATCTACCTAGACTAGTATTTTGGCTCTTTCGAAGATAGTATTTGGCTCTTTCTGCGCTAGATGGCTCTTTCAGTGCTAGTATATGGCCTACCTAGACTAGTATTTTGGCTCTTTCTAAGGTAGTACTTAGGCTCTTTCTGCGCTAGTGTTATGGCTCTTTCAGTGCTAGTGTTATGGCTCTTTCAGTGCTAGTGTTATGGCTCTACCTAGACTAGTATTTAGGCTGTTTCTACACTAGTATTATGGCTCTATCAGTGCTAGTATTTTGGCTGTACCTAGACTAGTATTTGGCTCTTTCTAAGGTAGTATTTAGGCTCTTTAGCTAGAATCATGGCTCTACCTAGACTAGTATTTTGGCTCTTTCTAGGCTAGCATTTAGGCGCTTTCTGCGCTAGTATTTGGCTATACCTACGCTAGTATTTAGGCTCTTTCAGTGCTAGTATTATGGCTCTATCAGTGCTAGTATTTTGGCTCTACCTAGACTAGTATTTTGGCTCTTTCTATGCTAGTATTTAGGCTCTTTTAGGGCTCGTATTATGGCTCTACCTAGACCATTCGGTTAAAACGTTATACCTCAATAACAGTGGAGTCTTCGAGAAGTTTCCCAGCCAAAATAAACTCGAGATTGTCCGGGGGAAGTCCGAGTTTAGGAGCAACTTTTTCTTTAACTTCTTTTATGTCCCATTTCGGGTCGAGCTCCACCGGAACTTTTTCTCCTTTCGTCGGCTTCACGTAAACACTAAGGCGGTTCGTCAGCGACTTCTTTCCTACTGAAAATAAACTCAAAATCCCCTCAAAAATCGAACAGAATAAATCATAAATAAACATTTTTTCTAAAAATATATTGTTAAGATTCACTCATGTTTTGTTTATAACCTCCTTTTGTTTACATTTAACGACATGCAGGTTGACCAACAGAAGATTTTACGACTTAAAGTATTTGGTAGGGCCCCCTTTGCACTGTTTATTAGATATTTTTGAGTACTAATAACGTTTTATTGATTAAAACTGTTTTAAAAATGTTATATCATTTTAAAATAACGATTTTTCAGCATAATTTTTGGAGGGGCTCCTCATTTTGTTGGCTAACTTGCTTACATGTTCTTCGATTAAGAAAAAATTACCTTCTCAACTGTTATAACCGCACGAAGAATATTCATAATTCAATTTAATAAAAAGTGATTAAAAGTCATATTTTATAAATTTTCCTAATAAAATTAGAAATGATGGATTCTATTTCGACGGCCGGACTTAGCGGAAATCAAAAAGATGAACTTATGGAAACGGTCAAACAGCAAATTGCGGTCGCCAACGCACAAGAACTACTATCGGTAAAAAATTTCAATTATGTTCCAACCGCGGTTTGAAACTCCTAGGGCATGCGCAGAAGGATTTTCATATCAAATTTGACGTCAGAAGACTTAAGATTTGACGGACTAACGATTTGAACGACGTCAAATGTGACGTCCAAATCCTTATGCGCATGCTTCAGGAGTTCCAAACCAATTTCAAACTGCGGTTGGAACGAAGCTATTATAAAAATATAAAAAATGTATTATGTTTTTTGTAGAAAATGACCGAAAAATGCTTCAAAAAGTGTATTGTCAAACCTGGAACATCATTAGATAGCTCGGAACAAGTAAGATTTTATACTTTAACTATTATATATTATATATATGTATATTTTTATATATTATGTATATTTTTTTCTAGAAATGCGTTTCTATGTGTATGGACAGATATATGGACTCATGGAATTTAGTCTCGAAATCTTACGGCTCTCGGCTGCAAAGAGAAAGGGACAGGACCTAATTATTAAAATTTAAATTTAGTTCAATAAAATTCAATAGTTAACCTAAAAAAATAGTATTTTCTTGCATTTTTTTTCTTATTAAAATTGTTCTTTTGTAAAAAATAATGTTTTTTTTTTCTTTCCTAGCGATCGCTCTATAGAACACTAATATCTCCAGAACGGTTGGACCGATTTTCAAAAATGAGCTATTTTTGGAAAGCTCTTTTAACGGCCTTTCAAAAGTGTCTAAGTTCTTTACCCTCTAAATCTAACGGTTTTGAGATATTTTGGCTTGAATGATAGAAAGTGTGATTTTCTCCTGTCAATCTTTAAACGCTGATATCTCAAGAACGGCTCGACCGATTTTGCTAAATAACCTAATTTAAGAAAGCTCTTTTCAATCCTTTCAAAAGTGTCTAACTTCATTTCCCTCTAAATCCTACGGTTTGTAAAAAATTAGGGAAAAAAGCCCCCCCCCTCCTTCAAGAAATCTGTAAACTTTGTGGAAATCGTCCAGTTGGCAGCCCTGCCTCATCAAAAACGTTTTTTCCGAGGTAACACTGTCATTTTTAAAGTTAAATTTATTCATTGAAGCTTCTGATTTCCTATATAGTCTTGAGAAAGAGTGCGCAGTGTTGCCATTTTGGGTGGAGTGTATAACCATTGTCAGAACCTTCTTATCGGAGGTTATTTCAAGGTTATTGTTGTAATTTGATTAAAAATTCAAACTCTAAATCCAATTTAGTGTTTTTAATTATGTAATTGGACAATTTAGTGGCCTGGCGGTCGTTTAAAAATGAAAAAAAGGATAATCTGAAAATAAAGGCGTGAGGGGAAAAAAAACGATGAGCCAGCCTGACATTCTCCATTTGGTCCAGGCCAAATTTTCTTCGGACAACGTCTCCTGTGTATCCTTTTTAAATTTATTCATATTTAGAAGGTTGTGAGTTTTGGAAGTTTTTCAGTTGGCCCGACTGTTTTTACTTTTTCTTAACTTTTTTTCCCAGTGCGTTGAAGCGAGCCTTATTCAAGGATGGATTAAAACGAACAGATTTTTGGCGGTCGTTTCTTATGGACATACTAGCGCACTTTTTGTCCTGAGTTCTGAAGCAGTGTCGCCAACCTCCTCAAAAGATGTCGCCATTGAAAGAATCGTACCGATCGACGGTAACTTCAGATGTGACATAGGTAAATATAAATTTGCAGTTTTATGCTGTCCCCTGTTTTTACATAATCCTTCACATTTACTACCTTAAAAGCTATTTTGGTGAGTTTTAAGTTGTCCAGCCTGTTTTTTTGACAGAATCCTTCACACATAACTCTTTTAAGCTTTTTAACGACAGTTTTATGTTGGCTAGACTGTTTTGAGACAAAATCCTTCACGTCTACTCCATAAAAAAGCTTTTTAGTGGACGTTTTAAGTTGGCCAGTCTGTTTTTTGACAGAATTCTTCACACTTAACTGATTTAAGCTTTTTAACGACAGTTTTATGTTGGCTAGACTGTTTTGAGACAAAATCCTTCACATCTCCATAAAAAAGCTTTTTAGTGGACGTCTTAAGTTGGCCAGTCTGTTTTTTGAAAGAATCCATTACACTTCACTCCTTTAAGCTTTTTAACTACAGTTTTTTGGCAAGACTGTTTTTTGATTAATTCCTTTACATTATTTCTTCCTAAGTTTAGCTAACTTTTAAGTTGGCCAAACTGTTTACCATTGGTTTTGTATAATCAGAGCTTACGTATGGTTTCAAGTTGGCCAGACTGCCCACCTACAAGAGTTTTCCATCTAAAAAGCCTTTTAACTACAGTTTTATGTTGTCTAGACTGTTATGTGACAACATCCTTCACATCTACTCCCTAAAAAGCTTTTTAATGGACATTTTAAGTTGGCCAGTCTGTTTTTTAACAGAATCCTTAACACTTACCTTGGTTTTAAGTTGGACAGACTGTTTTTAATGCAAGTAGACTATAAATTACTCAACTTTTATGTAAACAAAACCGTGGATAACATGATTTTTCATGCTTTCCTTTTATTTTTCTGACCTTTGTATTTCGAGGTTTTTATTTTATTTTTTGTCTTCCAGAATCAGAAAGCAAGCAAGACAACAGCACTGGAATTTATCTCAATATTTCCTCGAAAAAATTGAAATTATTATTCGAGCTTATTTTAGGCGAAAAGTCGAATATGTTCGTCAGCGAAATTTATAAGGCGACTGAAAGTAAGTTAAATAAATTATAAATAAAAATGAAAATAAACTTTTTTTAGGGGTAAACAAAAGGAATGGACAATTTGAATATGGATGGCTTAATAAATATAATACGACTTATAAAAATTTATCGGATGACGAAGACGATGGAATTGACGCTGTAAGACGCTGAAGATTTGATGGAAAATTAATTTTCTTTTAGGTTATGGACAGTCCTGAAATATTTTTACCGAGGGAAAGTATGGCGACGGGTACGTCGTCTTTGGCGTCGAGGGAAAGTGTCATTCGTTATCATATGAATAAAAAGAGAATGAATACACTTATAAAGTACCATTACGGTAAGTGCGATATCTCGAGAACGGCTCGACCGATTTTAGTAAATGACCATTTTTTGAAAGCTTATTTCAAGGCCTTTCAAAAGTGTCCAAGTTAATGACCCTCTAAATCTGACGGTTTTTTAGCTATTTTGGATTGAATGATAGAAAGTGTGATTTTCTCTTGTCAAACTTTAAACGCTGATATCTCATGAACGGCTGGACCGATTTTCAAAAATGAGCTATTTTTGGAAAGCTCTTTTTAAGTTCTTTCAAAGTGTATTATCTCTTTTCCCCCTAAATCCAACGGTTTTTGAGATCTCTGTCGAAAGCTCAAAAAATGGGATTTTCTCCTGTCAAACTTTAAACGCTGATATCTCAAGAACGGCTGGACCGATTTTTAGAAATGAGCTATTTTTGGAAAGCTCTTTTCATGGCCTTTTAGAAGTGCCTTATCTCTTTTCCCCCTAAATCCAACGGTTTTTGAGATATCAGTGTCAAAAGCTCAAAAAATGGGATTTTCACGTGTCTAACTTTAAACGCTGATATCTCCAGAACGGCTGGACCGATTTTCATAAATGACCTATTTTTGGAAAGCTCTTTTAAAGGCCTTCCATATCGTTTTTAAGATTTTTCAGTTTTTCAACCAAAAAAATTTTTTCGTTGGCAGGATTTTCGTTGGCACATGGAATGTAAACGGACAACCTGCGACAATCGGACTTCAGGATTGGCTATCCTGCGATGTGGACCCTCCCGACATTTATGCCATCGGATTCCAAGAACTCGACCTTTCCAAGGAAGCGTTTCTTTTTGGAGATTCCCCTCGAGAGGAAGACTGGAGGTAAGTATTTTGAAATTCTTCGCTTTGCTCGCTAAAATTTAGATTTTTGGGTTAATTCTACCATTTTTTTGGGCAAAATAGTCTTTTTTTTCTTTCTTTTTTATAGGCGAATGGTTGAAAATGGTCTCCACAACGGGGCACAGTACAAACAAATAAAATTAGTCCGATTAGTTGGAATGATGCTCATAATTTATGCTCAAAAGAAACACCAAATTAAAAATGTAGCTGTAGACCGAGTAGGGACTGGAATAATGGGAAAAATGGCAAGTTTTAGATTTTTTAGAAATTTCTTTCTTCTTTTTTTAAAACTTCTATGTTAAAAATGTCTTTTTGTAGGGGAATAAAGGCGGAGTTTCGATCAGAATGGAAGTTTACAATACATCGATGTGTTTTGTGAATTCCCATTTGGCCGCACACGTCGAAGAATATGAAAGGCGAAATCAGGATTACAGCGAAATTTGTTCAAGGACTTCTTTTACCGCTTTTACCCCGCCGAAAGCGATTAAAGATCACGAGTGAGTCATTTTTTTTTAAACCGTCGGTCCTAGTGAGAAAATGACTTAGTTCAAAATGAAACAGAATAAAATTTCCTTTAAAAAAAGTCTTATATCTTTTTCCCGTAGTAAGGACGGTTTAGAAGATATGAGGGAAAATAGGGAAATTTTTTTTATTTTTGGCGATAACTCCTAAGCCGCTGGTCCTAGCAAAAAAGGTATTAAGTCTTCTTTAAAGATAATTTTATTCTGATTAATATTTAACTAAGTCATTTTTACACTAGGACCAATAGTTTTCGAGTTATTGCCAAAAGTTAACCAAATTTCCACATTTTCTCCTAAATTGTTCATCCTAGCGAAAAAAGGTATTAGACCTTTTATAAAGGAAATTTCATTCTGAATATTTTTGGATTAAGTCATTTTTCCGCTAGGACCAACAGTTTTGGAGTTATTGCCAAAAGTTTACAAAATTTCCACATTTTCTCCTAAATTGAACATCCTAGCGAAAAAAAGTATTAGACCTTTTATAAAGGAAATTTTATTCTGAATATTTTTGGATTAAGTCATTTTTCCGCTAGGACCAATAGTTTCTGAGTTATTGCCAAAAGTTTACAAAATTTCCACATTTTCTCCTAAATTGTTCATCCTAGCGGAAAAAGGTATTAGACCTTTTATAAAGAAAATTTCATTCTGAATATTTTTGGATTAAGTTATTTTTCCGCTAGGACCAATAGTTTTGAGATATTGCCAAAAGTTTACAAAATTTCCACATTTTCTCCTTAATTGTTCATCCTAGCGAAAAAAGGTATTAGACCTTTTATAAAGGAAATTTTATTCTGAATATTTTTGGATTAAGTCATTTTTCCGCTAGGACCAATAGTTTACAAGATATTGACGAAAATATTAATTTTTATTTTTAGTCAAATCTATTGGCTTGGCGATTTAAACTATAGAATCACAGGGCTGGACGTTGGAGCAGTAAAAGAATATATTTTGATGGAGAAGTTCAAGCCGATTTTAGAAAACGATCAACTCATAAAGCAGCGGCGACTAAAAACGGTTTTCGTCGGTTATAAAGAAGGAAATATCAATTTTATGCCGACTTATAAATATGATATGGGAACCGACAACTGGGATTCCAGGTTAAAAAATAATAAAAATAATAAAAAATTATTTTTTTAACCGCTTTTTAACCGTTTTAGCGAGAAAAACCGTGCGCCTGCGTGGTGTGACCGAATTTTATGGAAAGGCGATGGAATTGAGCAGTTGGAATATAGAAGCCATCAAATTTTAAGAATCAGCGATCACAAACCAGTCAGCTCTGTCTTTATCTCGGAAGTAAGTTTTTTAGCAGTTCTACCAACATAATATGACCTCACAAGTTGGTTGTCAGTTTTACCAACTTCATGAGACCTCACAAGTTGGTTGACAGTTCTACCAACTTTCGACCTCACAAGTTGGTTAACAGTTCTACCAACTTAATATGACCTCACAAGTTGGTTGTCCTTTTTACCAACTTCATACGACCTCACACGTTGGTTGACAGTTTTTCCAACTCAATATGACCTAACAAGTTCGTTTTACCGTCCTAATATGGCCTCACAAGTTGGTTAACAGTTCTACCAACTTTCGATCTCACAAGTTATTAACAGTTCTACCAACTTTCGACCTCACAAGTTATTAACAGTTCTACCAACTTTCGACCTCACAAGTTGGTTAACAGTTCTACCAACTTAATATCACCTCACAAGTTGGTTGACAGTTTCACCAACTTTTACCAACTTCATGCGACCTCACACGTTGGTTGACAATTTTTCTAACTCAATATGATGACCTCACAAGTTGGTTGACAGGTCTACCAACTTTTGACCTCACAAGTTGGTTAACAGTTCTACCAACTTTCGACCTCACAAGTTATTAACAGTTCTACCAACTTTCGACCTCACAAGTTATTAACAGTTCTACCAACTTTCGACCTCACAAGTTGGTTGACAGTTTTACCAACTTCATACGGCCTCACACGTTGGTTGACAGTTTTTCCAACTCAATATGACCTGACAAGTTAGTTTTACCATCTTAATCAACTGTCATCCTCACAAGTTGGTTGACAGTTCTACCAACTTTTGACCTCACAAGTTGGTTGACAGTTCTACCAACTTTTGACCTCACAAGTTGGTTGACAGTTCTACCAACTTTTGACCTCACAAGTTGGTTGACAGTTCTACCAACTTAATATAACCTCACAAGTTGGTTGACAGTTTCACCAACTTCATACGACTTCACACGTTGGTTGACAGTTTTTCTAACTCAATATGACCTCACAAGTTGGTTAACAGTTCTACCAACTTAGTATGACCTCACAAGTTGGTTCTCAGTTTTACCAACTTTTTACCAACTTCATACGACCTCACATGTTGGTTGACAGTTTTTCCAACTCAATATGACCTGACAAGTTAGTTTTACCATCTTAATATAACCTCACAAGTTGGTTAACAGTTCTACCAACTTAATATAACCTCACAAGTTGGTTGACAGTTTCACCAACTTTTTACCAACTTCATACGACCTCACACGTTGGTTGATAATTTTTCTAACTCAATATGATGACCTCACAAGTTGGTTAACAGTTCTACCAACTTAGTATGACCTCACAAGTTGGTTATCAGTTTTACCAACTTTTACCAACTTCATACGACCTCACACGTTGATTGACTGTTTTTCCAACTCAATATGACCTAACAAGTTAGTTTTACTGTCTTAATATGGCCTCACAAGTTGGTTGACAGTTCTACCAACTTTCGACCTCACAAGTTGGTTGACAGTTCTACCAACTTTCGACCTCACAAGTTGGTTGACAGTTCTACCAACTTTCGACCTCACAAGTTGCGCCTGTTTTACCAACTTAATATGACCTAACAAGTTAGTTTTAATGTCCTAATATGGCCTCACAAGTTGGTTGACAGTTCTACCAACTTAATATGACCTCAAGTTGTTGCCGAAAGCTTACAAAATTTCTCCATTTTGTCCCCATTTCTCCTAGACGGCATGTCCTAGCAAAAATAGATATTAGATCCTTTTTGAAGGAAAATTTTAGTAAATTGGCTTACAGTGGTACCAACTTAATTTTTTAAAACTTTTAGGTGAGGCGGATAGATGATGCGAAATATAGAAAAGTGCTGGAAGAATTCATGAAAAAACAGGATAAATTAGAAAATGAATATTTACCTCAAGTGACGGTGGACGATACCGAAATAAAATTTGAGACAATCAATTTTATGGAGGCGCAAACGCGGGAGTTCATTATCGCAAACGTCGGTCAGGTCCCAGCGAAATTCGAGTTCATAACGAAACTCGACGACGCCTCCTACTGCAAGGAATGGCTGAGCATCGAGCCGTACATCGGCGACGTAAATCCAGGCGAAAAATGCGACATAAAACTTCAAGTTTTTGTCGACAAAAAAAGCGCTTATAAACTCAATTCGGGACAGGATCAACTCTACGACATCCTCGTCCTTCATTTAGACGGCGGAAAAGACATTTTCATCACTGTAACCGGTGAGAAATAAAATTCAATATCTCCTTAACTATTCATCTTAAAGCAAAAACATATTAGACCTTTTTTGAAGGAAATTTTATTCTGGTTATTTTTGAACTCGGTCATTTTTTCGCTAGGACCTATAGTTTTCGAGTTATTGCCAAAAGTTCACGGAATTTCCCCATTTCTCCTAAACGGCTTGTCCTAGAGAAAAATGGTATTAGTCCTTTTTTTAAGGAAATTTTATTCTGATTAATTTTGAACTAAGTCATTTTTCGTCTGCGGTTTCTGAGTTTTCGCCAAAAACCAAACGAATTCCCCATTTTTTCCCTATATCTCCTTATCTGTTCATTCTGGCGAATGCAAGTATTAGACCTTTTTTGAAGGAAATTTAATTTTATATAATTTCGTACTTATTCATTTTTTCTCTGGGTCCAGCGGTTTCCTTGTTATCGACGAAAAGCTAAATGATTAAATTTTTAGGTGATTATCAACGAAGCTGTTTCGGCTCATCGTTGGAAACTTTGGCCAACTTATCTTTACCGATAAAAGAAGTACCCCCTGGAAAACTAGTAGAAATGGTCAGATTTTTTGAAATTTAGTTTACTTTTATTTATTTATTTTTTTTTTTTTTAGGAAAAAAATAAGACAATATATGCAAATGATATGCATCAGGTGCCGAAGGAAATTTGGTTTTTGATCGACCATTTACACAGATATGGGATGAAACAGTCGCTTCTTTTTGTCAACACTGGGCTTAAATCGGAATTTCAGGCGATTCGGACTTGGCTCGATAATTGGTCATTGGATCCCCTACGTATCCTTTTCTCAGCAACTTTGTCTGTGGTGCCGGCCGGCCGTAGCACTTTTTCCTGGAACTTCCCCCACCCTTATACTTCCCCTCCAATAAATATACTTCCCCCTTCGTTATAATGCCACTTCTTTAAACTTCCCCCTCCTTTAGACTTCCCTCTGTGTTATACTTCCCCTCCTTTATGCTTCCCCCTCCGTTTTACTCCCCCCCCCCTTTACATTTCCCTCTCCGTTATACTTCCCCTCCTTTACACTTCCCTCTTCGTTATACCTTCCATCTGTTATAGTTCCCCCTCCTTTATAGTCCCCCCCTTTATACTACCCCTCCATTACTCTTCCCCCTCCCTTATACTTCCCCTCCTTTACACTTCCCTCACCGTTATGCTTCCCCCTCCCTTATACTTTTTATACTTCCCCATCCATTATAGTTCCCCCTTCTTTATACTTCCCCTCTTTTTTTACTTCACAACTTTTATACTTCCCCCTCCGTTATACTCCCGCCTTTATACTTCCCCATCCATTGTAATTTTCTCCTTTATACTTCCCCTCCTTTACACTTCCCTCTTCGTTGTACTTTCCATCTGTTATAGTTTCCCCTTCTTTATAATTCCCCACCATTACACTTCCCCCCTCCCTTATACTTTTTATTCTTCCCCCTTCTTTATAGTTCCCCTATTTCAGAGTTCCCCCTCCTTTTTTATTTCACAACTTTTATACTTCCCCTCCGTTATACTCCCCCCTTTATACTTTCCCGTCCTTTATACTTCCCCATCCATTGTAATTTCTTCTTTATACTTTCCATCTGTTATAGTTCCCCCTCCTTTATAATTCCCCTCCCTTATACTACCCCTCCATTACACTTCCCCCCTCCCTTATACTTTTATACTTCCCCTTCTTTATAGTTCCCCTATTTCAGAGTTCCCCCTCCTTTTTATTTCACAACTTTTATACTTCCCCCTCCGTTATACTCCCCCCTTTATACTTTCCCGTCCTTTACTTCCCCATCCATTGTAATTTTCTTCTTATACTTTCCATCTGTTATAGTTCCCCCTCCTTTATAATTCCCCTCCATTACACTTCCCCCCTCCCTTATACTTCCCCTCCATTACACTCCCCCCTCCCTTATACTTTTTATACTTCCCCTCATTTATACTTCCCCTCCATTACACTTCCCCCCTCCCTTATACTTTTATACTTCCTCTCATTTATACTTCCCCTCCATTATACTTCCCCTCCCTTATACTACCCTCCATTACACTTCCCCCCTCCCTTATACTTTTTATACTTCCCCCTTCTTTATAGTTCCCCTATTTCAGAGTTCCCCCTCCTTTTTTATTTCACAACTTTTATACTTCCCCCTCCGTTATACTCCCCCCTTTATACTTTCCCGTCCTTTATACTTCCCCATCCATTGTAATTTTCTTCTTTATACTTTCCATCTGTTATAGTTCCCCTCCTTTATAATTCCCCTCCCTTATACTACCCCTCCATTACACTTCCCCCCTCCCTTATACTTTTTATACTTCCCCCTTCTTTATAGTTCCCCTATTTCAGAGTTCCCCCTCCTTTTTTATTTCACAACTTTTATACTTCCCCCTCCGTTATACTCCCCCCTTTATACTTTCCCGTCCTTTATACTTCCCCATCCATTGTAATTTTCTTCTTTATACTTTCCATCTGTTATAGTTCCCCCTCCTTTATAATTCCCCTCCATTACACTTCCCCCCTTCCTTATACTTCCCCTCCATTACACTCCCCCCTCCCTTATACTTTTTATACTTCCCCTCATTTATACTTCCCCTCCATTACACTTCCCCCCTCCCTTATACTTCCTCACCATTACACTTCCCCCTCCCTTATACTTCCCCTCCATTACACTTTTCCCCTCCCTTATACTACCCATCCATTACACTTCCCCCTCCCTTATACTTCCCCTCTATTACACTTCCCCCCCTCCCTTATACTTTCCCTCCATTATCCTTCCCCCTCCCTTATACTTTTTATACTTCCCCCTCTTTCATAGTTCCCCCTCCTTTTTTACTTCACAACTTTATACATCCCCCTCCGTTTTACTCCCCTCTTTATACTTACTCCTCCTCTATACTTCCCCATCCATTGTAATTTTATCCTTTATACTTCCCCTCCATTACACTTCCCTGAAAAAAAAATTCCCTCATTTTCTTCCCGTATCTCCTAAACTGTCCATCCTACTGAAAAAACATATAAGACCTTTTTTGATGGAAATTTTATTCTGATTCATTTTGAACTAAGTCATTTTCTCTGTAAGACCAATAGTTCTTGAGTAATCATCAAAAAACTGTTTACTTTCTTCATTTTCCTTAACATTTTGAATAGCCGGAAGTGTTTATTCTGTGGCAGAATGTCTTCTGATCCTATTAGAGTCGACATCTGAACCTTTAATTCCCTACGATTTACATTCTAAATGTCTGGACGCCTCATCTAGCTATATACAGAGCAAACAAGTAATTAAAATTAATTAATTATTTATTTATTATGTTTTTTTCAGATTGTTCAAGAGTTGCCGATAATAAGTAAGACAGTATTTGTTTATATTTGCCTTTTTCTCCGAGAGTTACTCGTCCATTCCGACGAAAATGGCCTCGACATAAAGACGATCTCGACGATTTTCGGCGGGATTTTTCTCCGCGACCCGCCCTGGTCGAAAAATAAAGGGAACGTCCATAATAAATCCTGGGTTTCCCACCAAAATTCGCAGGATCGAAAAAAGGCGACTTTTGTCTCGCATTTCTTAGTTAACGACGACCCAAATCTATACAATATTGTCGCCAGCGTCTAAATTATTTTTAAAAAAATTTTTTTGCCCATTTTTTAGTCTAACATACAAAAAAAGAAGTAATTTTTAGGAAAAACCAAAGATTTTCCAAAATAGAATCTACTTAAACTGGATTTCATCGTACTTAATTTATTTTTAATAGAAAAAGCATTTTTTTAGATTATTTTCAACTCACTTTTAGTTTTTATAATTATTGTTAATATTTAAACATAATAAAATGTTATTTGCCTTCATTTCATCCCTTATAACTTTTTGTCAACACTGGGATTGTGGGGAAATTTAGTTGGTAGAACTGATAGTGACGTCACATAGTAAATTTTCGCAGATTTGAAAAAAACCAAGGTATGTTTCACTCTTATTTTATTCTCTCATCAATGGAGTAACAAAACTACATTTTCAATATAAATAATGTATCGAGAATCCATTTTCAACATTACGTACACAAATGGACGTTCCGAACAGAAGAGAAGAGGTTGGTAGAACTGTATAAAAGCGCTCCACGTTCCTTTTGATAAGAGAGCCGTTATTCTTCTCTCCAGTTCTACCAACCTACTTTTTTTGAAGTTGAAGGCGGAAAGAGGGGTTCAAAACGTGGAGAAGGAATAGGTTTAAGTGGAAAAGGGGAGAGAAAGAGGCTTAAGACGGGGAAAAGGGCTTTCTTTGTTGAATAAAAAGGTTGGTAGAACTGATAGTGACGTCACATAGTAAATTTTCGCAGATTTGAAAAACAACCAAGTTATGTTTCACTTCTTATTTTATTCTCTCATCAATGGAGTAACAAAACTACATTTTCAATATAAAATGTATCGTGAATCCATTTTCAACATTACGTACACAAATGGACGTTCCGAACAGAAGAGAAGAGGTTGGTAGAACTGTATAAAAGCGCTCCACGTTCCTTTGATAAGAGAGCCATTATTATTCTTCTCTCCAGTTCTACCAACCTACTTTTTTTGAAGTTGAAGACAGGGAAAAGGGCGGAAAGAGGGGTTCAAAACGTGGAGAAGGAATAGGTTTAAGTGGAAAAGGGGAGAGAAAGAGGGTTAAGACGGGGAAAAGGGCTTTCTCCGTTGAATAAAAAAGGTTGGTAGAACTGATAGTGACGTCACAGAGTCAATTTATGATCATTTCCGTGTGATAGTTTTAAGGTTGGTAGAACTGATAGTGACGTCACAGAGTCAATTTATGATCATATCAGTGTGATAGTTGTAAGGTTGGTAGAACTTAAGTGACGTCACAGAGTCAATTTTCGGATGAAAAAAAAAACCAAGTTATGTTTCACTTCTTATTTTATTCTCTCATCAATAGAGTAACAAAACTACATTTTCAAAATAAATAATGTATCGAGAATACATTCTAAACATTACGTACACAAATGGAGGTTTCGAACAAAAAAAAGAGATTGGTAGAACTGTATAAAAGCGCTCCTTGATTTTTGTGATAAGAGAGCCTTTTCTCTCCAGTTCTACCAACCTAATTTTTCTGAAAATCAAAATATAAATTAAAAAATACACAAAAAAAAAATTAAAAGAAAAATACTGTTTGAATAATATTGTTAAAATTCACAATTTGATTTATTTTCGGTGTCTTGGCAAATTACATGACTAGTGTTATTTACAAAATTTGAGAAAAAAATTAGTAAGCATCAAAAATTTAAAATAAATGCAATTTTTTTGCGGAAAAAATCGTATTGCCTGGAAAGCCAAAATTTTTGCGAAAATTTTTTTTTTTGGCGGAAGATTTTGGACTATTTTTTAGTCAAATTTTGGACGTTTCAGGGCACAAAAAAATTTTTTAAAATCGTGCATTCAGCCTTAAAAATTAAAAAAAAATCACTTTTTTCTGGATGCGACATTTTGCTTCCCCGGCTTCACAGATCTTCGAAGTTTCCCGAAACCGAGATGAAAATATACAATTTTTTTACAAAAATATATACAGAATACACGTAAAAGCTCTGGCACTAAATTAATCAGGTTCCGAAAAAAAATTGAGTTTTTTTTATAAACTAAAAAGTGAAATTCTAAAAAACTCAATATGAGTCAAAAAAAAAATTGGGACACGTGGAGTTCGGGTGCGCTTTTTTTTTGTTTTGGAAATAGGCGTACACGAAACTTAGACTAAAAAGAAACTTAAAAATAAAAACTTATATACATGGATTTTGGAAAAATTATCACGTTTTTCCATTTTTTTTTTCTTCTTTTTAATTTTTCAGGATGTCAGTAGACGTAGATTTGTTTGAGTTGGTCTTTGAACTCGGCCGGAATCGTGTAGACTTCGGGCTGAGGTTTCTTTTTGACGAGTCGACGCCATTTTCCGCGAAGGTTCTTCCGGAAGCCTTTGCACTCTCCGGCTTCTTCACATGGAAGGCTATGAACAAGTGTCGTCTGGAAAAAGAAGAAAGAAAAGGTTATAAAAAGGCTACAAACTGAGAAAAAGACGGGGAAAAGGGCTGAAAAGGGTTTAAGATGGGGGAGTGGGAAGATAAAAGGGCTCAAAACGGGAGAAAGTCAGGGAGAGAAGTTAAAGACAGGGATAAGAGGAGAAAGAAGGGTTCAAAACGGGGAGAAAATGGGTTCTAAACGGGGAGAAAAGGGGTTCTAAACGGGGAGAAAAGGGGTTCTAAACGGGGAGAAAAGGGGTTCTAAACGGGGAGAAAAGGGGTTCAAAACGGGGAGAAAAGGGGTTTAAAACGGGGAGAAAATGGGTTCAACACGGGAGAAAAGGGGTTCAAAATGGGGAGAAAAGGGTTCAAAACGGGGAGAAAATGGGTTCAACACGGGAGAAAAGGGGTTCAAAACGGGGAGAAAAGGGGTTCTAAACGGGGAGAAAAGGGGTTTAAAACGGGGAGAAAATGGGTTCAACACGGGAGAAAAGGGGTTCAAATGGGGAAAAAAGGGGTTCAAAACGGGAGAAAAGGGGTTCAAAACGGGGAAAAAAGGGGTTCTAAACGGGGAGAAGGGCAGAGAATAGGTTTAAGACGTGGAAAGGGGAAGAGAAAAAGGGTTCAAAACGAGAGAGAAGTTAAAGACGGGGAGAAGGGCAGAGGAATAGGAAGAGAAAAGGGTTCAAAACAGGGAGAAGGCAGAGGAAGAGGTTTAAGACGTGGAAAAGGGTAGAGAAAAAGGTTTCAAAACGGAGAGAAGGGCAGAAGAATAGATTTAAGAAGTGGAAAAGGGAACAGAAAAGGGGTTCAAAGGGCTTAAGACGGGGAAAAAAGTAAAAAGGGCTTAGGACGTGGAAAAAGGGCCGTAAAAGTGTTTAGAACGTGAAAAAAGGGCCGTAAAAGTGTTTAAAACGTGGAAAAAGGGCCGTAAAAGTGTTTAAAACGTGGGAAAAGGGACACTAAAGGGCTTAAGACGCGGAAAAAGGGACTTAAAACTGTGTAAAAGATCTAAAACGGGGAAAAAAGGGAAGTAAAAGTGCCGTAAAAGTGTTTGAAACGTGGGAAAAGGGACACTAAAGGGCTTAAGACTTGGAAAAAGGGACTTAAAACTTTCTAAAAGGGCTTAAGACGGGGAAAAAAGGGAAGTAAAAGGGCTTAGGACGTGGAAAAAGGGCCGTAAAAGTGTTTAGAACGTGGAAAAAGGGCCGTAAAAGTGTTTAAAACGTGGAAAAAGGGCCGTAAAAGTGTTTAAAACGTGGAAAAAGGGCCGTAAAGTGTTTAAAACGTGGGAAAAGGGACACTAAAGGGCTTAAGACGCGGAAAAAGGGACTTAAAACTGTGTAAAAGATCTAAAACGGGGAAAAAAGGGAAGTAAAAGTGCCGTAAAAGTGTTTGAAACGTGGGAAAAGGGACACTAAAGGGCTTAAGACTTGGAAAAAGGGACTTAAAACTTTCTAAAAGGGCTTAAGACGGGGAAAAAAGGGAAGTAAAAGGGCTTAGGACGTGGAAAAAGGGCCGTAAAAGTGTTTAGAACGTGGAAAAGGGCCGTAAAAGTGTTTAAAACGTGGAAAAAGGGCCGTAAAAGTGTTTAAAACGTGGAAAAAGGGCCGTAAAAGTGTTTAAAACGTGGGAAAAGGGACACTAAAGGGCTTAAGACGCGGAAAAAGGGACTTAAAACTGTGTAAAAGATCTAAAACGGGGAAAAAAGGGAAGTAAAAGTGCCGTAAAAGTGTTTGAAACGTGGGAAAAGGGACACTAAAGGGCTTAAGACTTGGAAAAAGGGACTTAAAACTTTCTAAAAGGGCTTAAGACGGGGAAAAAAGGGAAGTAAAAGGGCTTAGGACGTGGAAAAAGGGCCGTAAAAGTGTTTAGAACGTGGGAAAAGGGACACTAAAGGGCTTAAGACGTGGAAAAAGGGTAAAAGGGCTTAGGACGTGGAAAAAGGGCCGTAAAAGTGTTTAAAACGTTTGAAAAGGGACACTAAAGTGCTTAAGACGTGGAAAAAGGGACTTAAAACTTTCTAAAAGACCTAAAAGGGCTTAAGACGGGGAAAAAAGGGAAGTAAAAGGGCTTAGGACGTGGGAAAAGGGCCGTAAAAGTGTTTAAAACGTGGGAAAACGTCGGTTCAAAACGGGAGAGAAGTGAAAGACGGGGAAAAGGGCTTTCTCCGTTGAATAAAAAGGATTTAAAACGAACATAATTTTGAACTAAAACTTTTTTTCAAAAATTAATTGGAGTCCTCTAAGTCCGGCCTTGTTGAGGGGCCTTCGCTTCTCCCTTTGTCTTCTCCATATGGACTTCCCGACAGTGTTGCCATTTCCAAACCCATCCAGTGTTGCCAATTCCCAACCCATCGAGAAGGGAAAAAAACGAGAAAAAAGAAATCTACCTAAAACGATCGCATGACCGAACTCCGTTTACCCTTCGACCTCGTTTACTAATTATTAAAATCGATTTTTTAAATTAAAAATTAGATTATATATCTTTTAATATATTAAAAAGGATAAAGTAAATGATAATTTATATCTAATTTAAAATGTCAATTTTTTTCATATTTTATAAGATAATTTGAAAAATATCCGCCCTAGCCGACTACTAAGTTCAAATTGTGTTGATTTAACCCTCATAAGCTGTCTTTTGACCCTTTTAATCCAAGCTTTAACTCTTCTAATCAGTATTTAAACTATTTAATCCGTGTTTTAACCCTTCTAATCAGTATTTAAACGATTTAATCCTTCTAATCTGTGTTTTAACTCTTTATCCAAGCTGTAACCCTTCTAATTTGACTTTTAACCCGTGGTTATAACTTTAACCCGTGTTCAATCGGTAAGGGTGAAGAGAAATTTCAAAATTTTTGCTCAAAAACTAAACTTTTTCACGTTTTTTTTTTTGAAAAATCTATTTTTTAAACGGTCCGTTAAAAATTAATGAGCCGTTTATTCAATTATTGTTGAGATATAAACTGAAAAAAAAAGCGCTTACGTGTCCCCCACGTGTCGCTAAACGATGACTACAACAGAAAAAGACGAGACTAAACAAAAATTGAGATCCCACGCGAAAATTAAAAAAATCTAAAAGATAAAATGAAGCCTTAAATAAAAAAAAGGAGCCAAATGAAAAATCAGAAAAACGTCAAGATTTCGAAAATAAACAAAATGTTAAATACGTGAGAGAACAATGGGAAATAAAGCATGTTTTGACGTGTTTAAAAACAACAGAAAAAAAATTGTTATTTTTATCCATCCTTCGCTATTTTTAATTGTTTAAACACGTCGGAACGATATTTTTAAAGATGTTTAATTAAAAAAATAGAGATTTTGAACTACCTAAAAATACCGAGATTTCCCTCTTAAACGCTTATGCTGTCCCTTTTTTCCCCGTCTTAAGCCCTTTTAGGTCTTTTAGAAAGTGTTAAGTCCCTTTTTCCACGTCTTAAGCCATTTAGTGTCCCTTTTCCCACGTTTTAAACACTTTTACGGCCCTTTTTCCACGTCTTAAGCCCTTGAGTGTCCCTTTTTTCCCTGCCTTAAGCCCTTTTAGGTCTTTCAGATAGTTTTAAGTCCCTTTTTTCCCCGTCTTAAGCTCTTTTAGGTCTTTTAGAAAGTTTTAGGTCCCTTTTTCCACGTATTAAGCCCTTTAGTGTCCCTTTTCCCACGTTTTAAACACTTTTACGGCCCTTTTTCCACGTCCTAAGCCCTTTTACTCCCCTTTTCCCCCGTTTTAGATCACAGTTTTAAGTACCTTTCTCCACATCTTAAGCCTTTTTATGTCCCTTTTCCCCCCTCTTTAGGCCCTTTAACGACCCTATATATAAATTTTAAGCCCTTTTTCTCCCAGAGAATGGAAAAAAAAAATTCGCAATAAGAATTCCTAAAGTAAGTGGGGCCTAAAAAATTGGATGACCGTTAAAGTTGCCGTTTTGATTATCATAAAAAAAAAGAAAAAAATTTTCTTCCGCGTTCTGTTTGTGGAATTAATTGATTTCTGACCTTCGTGGGTCAGTGGTCAAGGTCTCTGACATTCCCCTTTCCTTTCCCACCTCTAGTTCATTTTTGAAGAGAGGTGGGTTAGTGGTCAAGGACTCTGGCATCAATTTTACTCAACTGTTTTTAAGTTCAAAAAAGGCCTTTTGGAGTTTACCTGTTAAGGTCAAAAGATTATGCAGAGTAGAAATTAGATCTGCTGGACGTGATAGATTACCCACAAGAAAGTCACCAAAATAAAAGGGCAAAACTTCTTATACTTCTTATGTCGATTTCCACGGCTTAAACCCATTAATGTCCCTTTTCCCCACATTTTAAACACTTTTACGGCCCTTTCCACGTCTTAAACCCTTGAATGTCCCTTTTTCCACCTCTTAAACCCTTTAATATCCCTTTTTCTACGTCTTAAACCCTTGAATGTCCCTTTTCCCACTTCTTAAACACTTTTACGGCCCTTTTTCCACATCTTAAATCCTTTAATATCGCTTTTTCCACGTCTTAAAAAACCTTGAATGTCCCTTTTCCTCACTTCTTAAACACTTTTACGGCCCTTTTTCCACGTTATAAACACTTTTACGGCCCATTTTCCACGTCTTATACCCTTGAATGTAACTTTTCCCCACCTCTTAAACACTTTTACGGCCCTTTTTCCACGTTATAAACACTTTTACGGCCCTTTTTCCACGTCTTATACCCTTGAATGTCCCTTTTCCCCACCTCTTAAACACTTTTACGGCCCTTTTACCACGTCTTAAACCCTTGAATGTCCCTTTTCCCTTCTTAAACACTTTTACGGCCCTTTTTCCACATTTTAAACACTTTTACGGCCCATTTTCCACGTCTTAAACCCTTGAATGTCCCTTTTCCCCACTTCTTAAACACTTTTACGGCCCTTTTACCACGTCTTAAACCCTTGAATGTCCCTTTTCCCTTCTTAAACACTTTTACGGCCCTTTTTCCACATTTTAAACACTTTTACGGCCCTTTTTCCACGTCTTAAACCCTTGAATGTCCCTTTTCCCCACTTCTTAAACACTTTTACGGCCCTTTTACCACGTCTTAGACCCTTGAATGTCCCTTTTCCCTTCTTAAACACTTTTACGGCCCTTTTTCCACGTTTTAAACACTTTTACGGCCCTTTATCCACGTCTTAAACCCTTGAATGTCCCTTTTCCCCACTTCTTAAACACTTTTACGGCCCTTTTACCACGTCTTAAACCCTTGAATGTCCCTTTTCCCTTCTTAAACACTTTTACGGCCCTTTTTCCACATTTTAAACACTTTTACGGCCCTTTTTCCACGTCTTAAACCCTTGAATGTCCCTTTTCCCCACTTCTTAAACACTTTTACGGCCCTTTTACCACGTCTTAGACCCTTGAATGTCCCTTTTCCCTTCTTAAACACTTTTACGGCCCTTTTTCCACGTTTTTAAACACTTTTACGGCCCTTTTCCACGTCTTAAACCCTTGAATGTCCCTTTTCCCCACTTCTTAAACACTTTTACGACCCTTTTACCACGTCTTAAACCCTTGAATGTCCCTTTTCCCTTCTTAAACACTTTTACGGCCCTTTTTCCACGTCTTAAACTCATGAATGTCCCTTTTCCGCACGTTTTACATACTTTTACGGCCCTTTTTCCGCGTCCTAAAACCTTTAATATCCCTTTTTCCACATCTTAAACCCTTTAATGTCCCTTTTTCCACGTCTTAAATCCTTTTCCCCCGCGTGAGACAGTTTTTCGTCTCATGTCTTATGCCCTTTTCCCCGTCTTAAAACCTTTTTCACATCTTTTCCCGTCTTAAAACCTTTTCGACCTCTTTTCCCCGTCTCCAATCCCCAAAAGGGAACGATATAAAGGGGATAAAAGGTTTATCCCCTTCTATGTCTGATTTCCACGTCTTGAACCCTTGAATGTCCCTTTTTCCACGTCTTAAATCCTTTTCCCCCGCGTGAGACAGTTTTTCGTCTCATGTCTTATGCCCTTTTCCCCGTCTTAAAACCTTTTTCACATCTTTTCCCCGTCTTAAAACCTTTTCGACCTCTTTCCCCCGTCTCCAATCCCCAAAAGGGAACGATATAAAGGGGATAAAAGGTTTATCCCCTTCTATGTCTGATTTCCACGTCTTGAACCCTTGAATGTCCCTTTTTCCACGTCTTAAATCCTTTTCCCCCCGCGTAAGACAGTTTTTCGTCCCTTTTTCCCTCGTCTTATGCCCTTTTCCCCCGTCTCAAAACCTTTTCCACATCTTTTCCCCGTCTTAAAACCTTTTCCACCTCTTTTCCCCGTCTCCAATCCCCAAAAGGGAACGGGGATAAAGAGAAAAAAAAAAACTTTTTTACCTGATCGTTGGTAGACAAGCTGAATTGTGAAGAATTCGAATATCGCCAGAGGAACGGAGGAGGTTCGACAGGTACGGCCGGCTGGGTCACTGACGTCCTCACTTCGGTCTCCTGTATAACAGTGTTGTTGTTGTTGTTGTTGTTGTTAGCAACGACGGTGTTCTCCTCTCTTTTCCTCAGCTTGCTGGAAACGAATTTAACGGAAATTAGCGGACCGCTGATTCTCAAAGAGTTCCTTAAGACGCCGACGTTAAATCGACTCTTGAAACTTTCTTTTTCTTCTTTCGGATAAGTCACTCCACCAAAACTCACGCTTTTAGACATTTTAAAAGTTACAAAAAGAACAAATTTCTTTGGTTTCAATATCACAGATCGTGTTCACTCTCTACACATCACGTTCATTGCGCGGATTGAAAAAAAAAGAAAAAAAAATTTTTTCCGCACAAAACACTCAGAAAACAACGAATATCCAGTTGTGAGCGTAGAGAGTGAACAAAGTATGAGTCTTGTGACTCCGTCTCAAAACCACCATTTGACAACACGCGGGAACATAGGACAGAATGAGAACGAGAGTGGGGGTAGAAGGCGCTTATATAGAAAACCCGTCCTTCCCCCACCACCCGTCTTACCCCACCACCAGACAACCCGTCTTGCCCCACCACCAGACAACCCCTACCCCAACCTAAAGACACCGAAGGAGCCACAAAAAAACCCAACCATCATTTTTTCCCCGTAAAAAACTAATTTCTTATTCTAATTTCACAAAGATTAGGGGGATTTCTAGATATTTCAAAACCCACTCTTTAAGGGACGTTTTTCATCATTTTGTCGGTTAACTCCCTGACGTGGGTTATCCCACTTCTGATATCAGTTATCCCGCTTCTGATATCGGATATCTCACTTCTGTGATATAGATTAACTCCTCTTTAGGTCCATTTCCACCATTTTAGACTCGCTAAACGTCTGTTTAGGGAGTCTAAACATCCGTTTTCTTCGTGTTAAACCTATTTGAGGTTCTATTCCTCCATTTTAAACTCGCTAAACGTCCGTTTAGGGTCTTTAAACATCCGTTTCCTTCGTGTTAAACCTATTTGAGGTCCTTTTCCTTCATTTTAAACTCGCTAAACGTCCGTTTAGGGTCTCTAAACATCAGTTTTTTTTTCGTGTTAACCTATTTGAGGCCCTATTCCTCCACTTTTGACTCTCTAAACGTCCGTTTAGGGTCTCTAAACATCCTTTTTTTTCGTGTTAACCCATTTGAGGCCCTATTCCTCCACTTTGACTCTCTAAACGTCCATTTAGGGACCCTAAACATCCGTTTTCTTCGTGTTAAACCTATTTGAGGTTCTTTTCCTCCAATTCAGACTCGCTAAACGACCGTTTAGAGCCTCTAAACATCCGTTTTCTTCGTGTTAAACGTATTTGAGGTCCTTTTCCTCCATTTTAGACTCGCTAAACGTCCGTTTTCTACACGTTAAACCCATATAACTTCCTTTTTCTACATTTTTGACCATTTGAGCGCGCTTATTCTTAACTGGAGTCCCTTAATCTCGGTTTTAGACCATTTTAATGACCGTTTAAACCATATCAGACCTATTGTGATAAAAAAAAAAAAGGGGTTAAAGCGGGGAAAAACGGGGGGGGGGGGGGAGGTTTAAGACTGGGGGAAAAAAAGGTTTAAAAAAAGGGTTTAACATTGGGAAAAGGTTTTTAAAAAAAAGGGTTGAAACGGGGAAAAAGGTTTCAAAAAAGGGGAAAAAATCCGGGGGGGGGGGGGTAAGACTGGAGAACAAAGGTTAAAAAAAAGGGTTTAAAATGGGGAAAAAGGGTTAAAAAAAAGGGGTTGAAACGGGGAAAAAGGTTTCAAAAAAGGGGTTAAAACGGGTGGAAAATGGGGGGGGGGGGTTAAGACTGGGGAACAAATGTTTAAAAAAGGTGTTTAACATAAAGAAAAGGGTCGTTTAAGAGGCTGATTTTTGGGTAAAAATTTAGATATGCTCTCTGTGATAGAATTGACTCGCTCACAAAATCAGAAAAATGAGGCCCTTTTCTGTCATTTTTTTTCTATAATTATGTAAATTGACTTTAGGGACAAATGAGTCCCCAGACGAAATCTTCACAGTCTTGCCAACCTAACCTAACTATATGACCTTAATTATTTCATTGCGAAATATCTTTTTTCACATAATTCGATCGACCTAAAAACAAATCATTTTATAAGTTATAAATTCGTCAATCGAAATATTTTTTTAAATATTTTTTCAAAGGTAAATAAAATTATTTCCGGCATTTTAGTCATAAATAAAAGTGGGTCAGGAGAAAAAAAGAGCTTTTTCACTGGAAGGTGAAAAAATTCAGATTCAAAGGGTTTAAAAGTGAGATGGAGACATAAACGGGCTTAGTATGAAGATAACGGACGTTTACGAAGTCTTAAACGGAGGAAAAACGGACGTTTGTGGAGTCAAAATGAAGGAAAATGGGTTTATATGAAGAAAACGGACGTTTAGAGTCCCCAAACGGACGTTTAGCGAGTCTAAAATGGAGAAAAAGGGCCTCAAATAGGTTTAACACGAACAAAACGGACGTTTAGAGTCCCTAAACGGAGGTTTAGCGAGTCTAAAAAGGAGAAAAAGGGCCTCAAATAGGTTTAACACGAAGAAAACGGACGTTTAGAGTCCCCAAACGGACGTTTAGCGAGTCTAAAATGGAAGACAAGGAGCTCAAATACGTTTAACACGAAGAAAACGGATGTATAGAGTCCCTAAAGGACGTTTAGCGAGTCTTAAGTGGGGAAAAAGGGCCTCAAATAGGTTTAACACGAAGAAAACGGTTGTTTAGAGTCCCTAAACGGACGTTTAGCGAGTCTAAAATGGAAGAGAAGGAGCTCAAATACGTTTAACAAGAGAAAACGGATGATTAGAGTCCCTAAAAGGACGTTTAGCGAGTCTTAAATGGAGAAAAAGGGCCTCAAATAGGTTTAACACGAAGAAAACGGACGTTTAGAGTCCCCAAACGGACGTTTAGCGAGTCTAAAATGGAAGAGAAGGAGCTCAAATACGTTTAACACGAAGAAAACGGATGTTTAGAGTCCCTAAAAGGACGTTTAGCGAGTCTTAAATGGAGAAAAAGGGCCTCAAATAGGTTTAACACGAAGAAAACGGACGTTTAGAGTCCCCAAACGGACGTTTAGCGAGTCTAAAATGGAAGAGAAGGAGCTCAAATACGTTTAACACGAAGAAAACGGATGTTTAGAGTCCCTAAAAGGACGTTTAGCGAGTCTTAAGTGGAAAAAAAGGGCCTCAAATAGGTTTAACACGAAGAAAACGGACGTTTAGAGTCCCCAAACGGACGTTTAGCGAGTCTAAAATGGAAGAGAAGGAGCTCAAATACGTTTAACACGAAGAAAACGGATGTTTAGAGTCCCTAAAAGGACGTTTAGCGAGTCTTAAGTGGAAAAAAAGGGCCTCAAATAGGTTTAACACGAAGAAAACGGACGTTTAGAGTCCCCAAACGGACGTTTAGCGAGTCTAAAATGGAAGAGAAGGAGCTCAAATACGTTTAACACGAAGAAAACGGATGTTTAGAGTCCCTAAAAGGACGTTTAGAGAGTCTTAAGTGGAGAAAAAGGGCCTCAAATAGGTATAACACGAAGAAAACGGTTGTTTAGAGTCCCTAAACGGACGTTTAGCGAGTCTAAAATGGAAGAGAAGGAGCTCAAATACGTTTAACAAGAAGAAAACGGATGTTTAGAATCCCCAAAAGGACGTTTAGCGAGTCTAAAAAGGAGAAAAAGGGCCTCAAATAGGTTTAACACGAAGAAAACGGACGTTTAGAGTCCCCAAACGGACGTTTAGCAAGTCTAAAATGGAAGAGAAGGAGCTCAAATACGTTTAACAAGAAGAAAACGGATGTTTAGAATCCCCAAAAGGACGTTTAGCGAGTCTAAAATGGAGGAAAAGGACCTCAAATAGGCTTAGAAAGAAGAAAACGGACGATTAGAGTCCCTTAACGGAGGTTTAGCGAGTCTAAAATGGAGGGAAAGGTCTTTAAATTGGTTTAACAGGAAGAAAACGGACGTTTTAAGGGCCTAAAACTGAGAACAAAGAAACTTCAAATGAGAAAAAACACGTTTTTAAGAGTAGAAAAAAAATGTCCGGCATTTTGTCACAAAATCGGGTCATAAAAAGTGCATGTTCACAATTTTGAAGGTGGACGGGAGGACATTTAAATTTGAGACCTAAAAAAACCGCTTTTCTGAATTTTTTTTTGTGTCTGTGAGAAATGTGCCTACCTTTGGTCTTTAAGGTCGCCTTGGCGGAGCCAAAAGTACTCCTCGAGGGAAACCAGATGGGACGGAGGTTTAGGGAGTTGAAAATGGAGGAAAAGGACCTCAAATAGGTTTAACACGATGAAAACGGATGTTTAGAGGCTCTAAACGGTCGTTTAGCGAGTCTCAAATGGAGGAAAAGAACCTCAAATAGGTTTAACACGAACAAAACGGACGTTTAGAGTCCCTAAACGGAGGTTTAGCGGGTCTAAAATGGAGAAAAAGGGCCTCAAATAGGTTTAACACAAAGAAAACGGTTGTTTAGAGTCCCTAAACGGACGTTTAGCGAGTCTAAAATGGAAGAGAAGGAGCTCAAATACGTTTAACACGAAGAAAACGAATGTTTATAATCCCCAAAAGGACGTTTAACGAGTCTAAAATGGAGGAAAAGGACCTCAAATAGGTTCAACACGATGAAAACGGATGTTTAGAGGCTCTAAACGGTCGTTTAGCGAGTCTCAAATGGAGGAAAAGGACCTCAAATAGGTTTAGAAAGAAGAAAACGGACGTTTAGAGTCCCTAAACGGAAGTTTAGCGAGTCTAAAATGGAGGGAAAGTTCTTTAAATTGGTTAAGAAGAATGTGCCTACCTTTGGTCTTTAAGGTCGCCTTGACGGAGCCAAAAGTACTCCTCGAGAGAAACGAGGTTGTAAAAGAGGTTGCTCAAATCGTTCATTTTTCGATGACAAAACTACAAATGATATAATACGACCCCGAAGACCTACTTATATAAAAACAAAAAGAAAAAAAAAGAAAGAAAAGATAAAAACAGAAGAGGGAGAAAAGTTCAATTTTTATTCAACTCTAGATTACGATATATCTTGAATAATCTTGAGTTTTAAAGTCAAAAAGGGAATATTCCATTATAAAGTCGAATAGGGATATAATAGCTTTGCTCAAAAAAACTCCTGGAGCATGCGCAGAAGGATTTGGACGTCATATTTGACATCGTTAAAATCGCTTAGCCGTTAAATCTAAATATCTGACGTCCAAATCCTTCTGCGCATGCTCCTGGAGTTTCAAACGTTTGGAACAAAGCTATTAATTATGAAATTTCCAAAAAAAAAAGGGTAAATTTTAAGCTATTTCAACGGTTTAAGCCCTTTAAACGTCCCTTTTCTTCATTTATGCCCATTTTTCTCAGTTTTAGATCACTTTAACGGTAGTTTTAACAATTTCTGGACGTCAACGTTGGCAAGACTGTGGGGATTTCGTCTTTGGACTACTTTGTCCCTAAAGACATTTTTGTTAAATAAAATCAACCATAATAGAGAAAAAAATGACAGAAATGGCCTAATTTTTTTGATTTCGTGAGCGAGTCTACTACAGCCAGCTGATCTAAATTTTTACAGTTAACCTATAAATTAGCCTCTTAATCGTCATTTATGGCCACAATTTTTTTGCGCGATAAATACATAATTCGGGGAGAAAAATGCCTAGAAGGAAGTCGAACCTGAGGATCCAGTCTTAACCGGGTTTAACAAGAACTTACCAGTGAAGGACTTCGTTGTTGTAAACAACACTTAATTTTTTTTTTTTCTGTCTCTGTTTAGAGTCCCTAAACAGAGCGTTAGGGAGGAAAAGGACCTCAAATAGGTTTACCACGAAGAAAACGGATGTTTAGAGGCTCTAAACGGTCGTTTAGCGAGTCTCAATTGGAGGAAAGAACCTCAAATAGGTTTAACACGAAAGAAACGGATGTTTAGATTCTCTAAACGGTCGTTTAGCGAGTCTAAAATTAAAAAAAGGACCTCAAATAGGTTTACCACGAAGAAAACGGATGTTTAGGTCCCTAAATGGACGTTTAGAGAGTCAAAAGTGGAGGAATAGGACCTCAAACAGGTTTAACACGAAAAAAACAGATGTTTAGAGGCTCTAAACGGTCGTTAAGCGAGTCTCAAATGGAGGAAAAGAACCTCAAACAGGTTTAATACGAAGAAAACGGATGTTTAGGGTCCCTAAAAGGACGTTTAGCGAGTTTAAAATGGAGTAATACAACCTCAAATAGGTTTAACACAAAGAAAACGGATGTTTAGGGTCCCTAAACGGACGTTTAGCGAATTTAAAATGGAGTAATACAACCTCAAATAGGTTTAACACGAAAGAAACGGATGTTTAGATTCTCTAAACGGTCGTTTAGCGAGTCTAAAAAGGAGGAAAAGGACCTCAAATAGGTTTAACACGAAGAAAACGGACGTTTAGAGTCCCGAACGGAGGTTTAGCGAGTCTAAAAAGGAGGAAAAGGACCTCAAATAGGTTTAACACGAAGAAAACGGATGTTTAGAGTCCCTAAAAGGACGTTTAGCGAGTTTAAAATGGAGTAATACAACCTCAAATAGGTTTAACACAAAGAAAACGGATGTTTAGGGTCCCTAAACGGACGTTTAGCGAATTTAAAATGGAGTAATACAACCTCAAATAGGTTTAACACGAAGAAACGGATGTTTAGATTCTCTAAACGGTCGTTTAGCGAGTCTAAATAGGAGGAAAAGGACCTCAAATAGGTTTAACACGAAGAAAACGGACGTTTAGGGTCCCTAAACGGACGTTTAGCGAATTTAAAATGGAGTAATACAACCTCAAATAGGTTTAACACGAAAAAACGGATGTTTAGATTCTCTAAACGGTCGTTAAGCGAGTCTCAAATGGAGGAAAAGAACCTCAAACAGGTTTAACACGAAGAAAACGGTTGTTTAGGGTCCCTAAACGGACGTTTAGCGAATTTAAAATGGAGTAATACAACCTCAAATAGGTTTAACACGAAAGAAACGGATGTTTAGATTCTCTAAACGGTCGTTAAGCGAGTCTCAAATGGAGGAAAAGGACCTCAAATAGGTTTAACACGAAAAAACGGATGTTTAGAGTCCCTAAAAGGACGTTTAGCGAGTTTAAAATGGAGGAATACAACCTCAAAAAGGTTTAACACGAAGGAAACGGATGTTTAGATTCTCTAAACGGTCGTTTAGCGAGTCTAAAAAGGAGGAAAAGGACCTCAAATAGGTTTAACACGAAGAAAACGGATGTTTAGAGGCTCTAAACGGTCGTTAAGCGAGTCTCAAATGGAGGAAAAGAACCTCAAACAGGTTTAACACGAAGAAAACGGTTGTTTAGGGTCCCTAAACGGACGTTTAGCGAATTTAAAATGGAGTAATACAACCTCAAATAGGTTTAACACGAAGAAAACGGATGTTTAGAGGCTCTAAACGGTCGTTAAGCGAGTCTCAAATGGAGGAAAAGAACCTCAAACAGGTTTAACACTAAGAAAACGGATGTTTAGAGTCCCTAAACGGACGTTTAGCGAGTTTAAAATGGAGGAATACAACCTCTAATAGGTTTAACACGAAGAAAACGTATGTTAGAGTAACCATTTTCCATTCTCGTTGACAAAACCCAACAGTAAAGGTTGGGTTTCTTTTTCTTTTTTTTCTTTTTCTTCTTTCCCCATCTTTTCCTAGAACGGGCCTTAATAGGCAGTAAAGAGAGGGGGGGGGGAGAGAGAGAGAGAGAAAAAAGCTTGATTTCAATTAACTTCTTCAGGTTTTTTCCCATTCTTTTTTCCTCGAAAAATCGATAGTAATGATCGATCATTTAAATATTTATTCGTCCATTTCATTTTGGCCTTGAACTTGAATTGATTATACTATGACAATAATCAAAGTTTAATTTTTTATGCATGAAAAGAATACATTTTTTTATTTGGGAGGTAATATGATGGTAAGGTTATGACGGTTTATCGACCTTTTATAGGTTCAAGGGCGGGAAGTGACCACGCACACCTCCAAAGTCTTTGCGCCTCCCGTTAGACACAAAAAAAACCATTTTGAAATTTAAAAAGGGAGAAATCTGTTATCTAACGAGAAAAAAAAAATGGCGTCAAAACAAAAGGTTTCCCTCCCAGGTGACTCACAAAAATCGCGGGAGTCTCGACAAATTGGCAAACTTTCACTGACCCGAATCTTTTTGACGATTCAAGGACGGCCCCTCCACGATTTCTAAGTATCGATTATCAATTGGAATCTTTAAAATGAGGGGTTTTTTGTGGAAATTCGCACGTTGAGGCTTAAATATTTTTTTCTTTTGTTCTAGAAAGTCGACGTCCCTGAACCAAACCTTGAATTCTCTCTATTTAACGTCTAGTTGCAAGATTTACATGAAATTCTGCGTCTTTGCGATTAAAAATGAAAGAAAACCGTATATTTTTTGGCTTTCCTAAAATTATTTGATAAAAAAAAAGGGCGTTTGAAGACAAGGGGACACGTGTGAAATTGCCCCACGTGGGTCTGAATCGGCGATTTCCATCGGCGGAGCCGTTAAAACCTTGAACCCGGTCCTATAATTATCTCAAGCTCATTTTTCAACGATTTAAAAATATTCAATTTTTATCACTTCCGCCAACTCCCTCTTGTCGTCGCCCGCTTTTTTTTCTTCACGCTGAAGACGCGAATAAAAAAAAGATTTCTCCCGTTCCCAGAGCGTTCCCTTCCCCCTTTCACGTCTTTTATTTTTACCCTCCAGACAGAAGTTGAAGAGGGAAAGTCCCGGGCGAGAAATTACGTGAGAAAAGTCGTTTAAAAACGTTCTATTATATGTTATTTTAAAAATAAGAATAGGGAAAATAAGAAATAGTGTTTGAATGGGGTGGAAAAGGGGTTTAAAACGGGGAAAAGGGCAGAGAAAAGGGTCTAAGACGGGGAAAAGGGACAAAATGGGATAGAAATGGGGGAAAAGGGGTTTTAAAACGGAGAAGAGAGACAAATATGGGTTCAAAATGAAGAAACAAGGGACGAAAATGGTTCAAAAACGGGGAAAAGGGGTTTAAAACGGAGAAAAGGGACAAAAATGGGTTCAAAATGGGGAAATAGGGACAAACGGGGAAAAGGGAGAGAAAAGGGTCTAAGGCGGGGAGAAAGGTTACAAAACGGGGGAAAAGGGAGAAAAATGGGATCGAAATTAATGAAAAGGGGTTTAAAACGGAGAAAAGGGACTTTTTAAAACCATTTTCCCCATTTTAAACCCTTTGTTTTACCTTTTTTCCCCAGTCTTAAACCCCCTCCCCCACTTTTTCCCCCCGTTTTAACCCCTTTTTAAACCTTTTTCCTCATTTTAAACCCTTGTCGTTTCCCTCTTCCCTCTTTTAAACCTTTTTCTCTCCTCTTTCCCCTTAGGAACCCATTTTCGTCCATTTTGCCCCACTTAGAACCCTTTTCTCGTCCCCATGTTCCCTGTTTTAAGATCTTTTTTGTCCCTTTTTACCAACGCATAATGGATAAAAGGGTATTTAACACAGGAGAAAAAGGGAAAAAAATGAATTTGACATTTCCGTCCCTTTTATCCTCGTCTTAAACCAATTTTCGTCCCTTTTCCCCCATCATAAACCCTTCTCGTTTCCCCCTTCTCCGTTTTAAAACCTTTTTGTGCCCTCTTTCCCCTTTCTTAAACCCTTTTTCCCCGTTTTAACCCAACTTTTTCTCCCAATTTCCCTGTTTAAGCCCCTTTTCTACGTTGTTAACCCTTTATCTCTTTTCCCCTCCTATTTTCTCCTCTTTAAAAAAAATCTAAAATCGTAATTTCTACACGAAAATCCATCACTTGAATAAGTCAATAGTGATTCAACCTATGATAAGATCTCAATTATTAAATTGTTGGCTTTTTTATTTTGTAATTTTTACAACAATAGATAAAGAATGCGGCGTAATTTGAGCGGAGAACCTTCTCGATTTAAAATCTTAAATTTTTATGTTTCTCTCGCAGAGATTCCTAAGGGCCCACACTCGAGAAAGAACCTTCCAGCCTCCCCCCCCCCCCCACCAAGGCCGAAATGCCTCGAAAAATCAACAACTTTCGTAAATTATGGACGAAAAAAAACTTCCTTAAACTTTGATTTCTAATCAAACAATCCTAATGGAAATAAACATCGTGATGAATAGTTTGCTGGGGAAGCTCGAACTCAATCAAAGTCGTCCCGATGAATTAGCAACAAGGAAAATCCTCCCAGGACAAGGTTTTTTGAAGAAAAAAAAAAGCTTGATAACTGCTCAAGGAGATAAACTAGAAAGGCCATTAAAAAGAAAACGTAACATTCCGACCTTTTTATAATCAACCATTTTCTGCCCGCTCTTCACCGTCTTAAGCCCTTTTATGTGCCTTTTCCTCCCTGCTTTAAGCCCTTTTGCCCCATTTTAAACACTTTTCCCCCCGTCTTAAACCCTTTTATGAGCCCTGTTCCCCGTTTTAGACCATTTCGGTCACTTTTCCCTCCACTTTTAAATCTTTTTCCGTCTTAACCCTTCTCTCCACTCATTTCCCTTTTAAACCCCTTTTATTCCCGTTCTCCCCGCTTTAAACCCCATTTATTCCCATTCTCCCGTTTTAAACACCTTTTATTCCCGTTCTCCCCATTTTAAAACCCAATTTATTCCCATTCTCCCGCTTTAAATCCCTTTTATTCCCATTCTCCCCGTTTAAACCCTTTTATTCCCATTCTCCCCGTTTTAAACCCCTTTTATTCTCATTCTCCCGTTTTAAACCCTATGTTTGTCCCTTTTCCCCATTTTAAACCCTTTTCATTTCCATTCTCCCCGTTTTAAACCCATTGTTTGTCCCTTTTCCCCATTTTAAAACCCTTTTTATTCCCTTTCTCCCTGTCTTCAACCTTTTGTTTGTCCCTTTTCCCCATTTTAAACCCCTTTTATTCCCGTTCTCCCCATTTTAAACCCAATTTATTCCATTCTCCCGCTTTAAACCCTTTTATTCCCATTATCCCCGTTTTAAACCCCATTTATTCCCATTCTCCCTCTTTAAATCCCTTTTATTCCCATTCTCCCCGTTTTAAACCCCTTTTATCCCATTCTCCCCGTTTTAAACCCCTTTTATTCTCATTCTCCCGTTTTAAACCCTATGTTTGTCCCTTTTCCCCATTTTAAACCCTTTTCATTTCCATTCTCCCGTTTTAAACCCATTGTTTGTCCCTTTTCCCCATTTTAAACCCTTTTTATTCCCTTTCTGCCTGTCTTCAACCTTTTGTTTGTCCCTTTTCCCCATTTTAAACCCCTTTTATTCCCGTTCTCCCCAATTTAAACCCAATTTATTCCCATTCTCCCGCTTTAAACCCCTTTTATTCCCATTATCCCCGTTTTAAACCCCATTTATTCCCATTCTCCCGCTTTAAATCCCTTTTATTCCCATTCTTCCCGTTTTAAACCCCTTTTATTCCCATTCTCCCGTTTTAAACCCCTTTTATTCTCATTCTCCCCGTTTTAAACCCTATGTTTGTCCCTTTTCCCCATTTTAAACCCTTTTTATTTCCATTCTCCCCGTTTTAAACCATTGTTTGTCCCTTTTCCCCATTTTAAACCCTTTTTATTCCCTTTCTCCCTGTCTTCAACCTTTTGTTTGTCCCTTTTCCCCATTTTAAAACCCTTTTATTCCCGTTTCCCCATTTTAAACCCAATTTATTCCCATTCTCCCGCTTTAAACCCCTTATTCCCATTCTCCCGCTTTAAACCCCTTTTATTCCCATTCTTCCCGTTTTAAACCCATTTATTCCCATTCTCCCGCTTTAAATCCCTTTTATTCCCATTCTCCCCGTTTTAAACCCCTTTTATTCTCATTCTCCCCGTTTTAAACCCTATGTTTGTCCCTTTTCCCCATTTTAAACCCTTTTCATTTCCATTCTCCCCGTTTTAAACCCATTGTTTGTCCCTTTTCCCATTTTAAACCCTTTTTATTCCCTTTCTCCCTGTCTTCAACCTTTTGTTTGTCCCTTTTCCCCATTTTAAACCCCTTTTATTCCCGTTCTCCCCATTTAAACCCAATTTATTCCCATTCTCCCGCTTTAAACCCTCTTATTCCCATTCTTCCCGTTTTAAACCCCATTTATTCCCATTCTCCCGCTTTAAACCCTTTTATTCCCATTCTTCCCGTTTTAAACCCCATTTATTCCATTCTCCCGCTTTAAATCCCTTTTATTCCCATTCTCCCCGTTTTAAACCCCATTTATTCCCATTCTCCCCGTTTTAAACCCCTTTTATTCCCATTCTCCCCGTTTTAAACCCTATGTTTGTCCCTTTTCCCCATTTTAAACCCTTTTTATTCCCTTTCTCCCTGTCTTCAACCTTTTGTTTGTCCCTTTTCCCCATTTTAAACCCCTTTTATTCCCATTCTCCCCGTTTTAAACCCAATTTATTCCCATTCTCCCGCTTTAAACCCCTCTTATTCCCATTCTTCCCGTTTTAAACCCCATTTATTCCCATTCTCCCGCTTTAAACCCCTTTTATTCCCATTCTTCCCGTTTTAAACCCCATTTATTCCCATTCTCCCGCTTTAAATCCCTTTTATTCCCATTCTCCCGTTTTAAACCCCATTTATTCCCATTCTCCCCGTTTTAAACCCCTTTTATTCCCATTCTCCCCGTTTTAAACCCTATGTTGTCCCTTTTCCCCATTTTAAACCCTTTTTATTCCCATTCTCCCCGTTTTAAACCCTATGTTTGTCCCTTTTCCCCATTTTAAACCCTTTTTATTCCCTTTCTCCCTGTCTTCAACCTTTTGTTTGTCCCTTTTCCCCATTTTAAACCCCTTTTATTCCCATTCTCCCCGTTTTAAACCCTTTGTTTGTCCCTTTTCCCCATTTTAAACCCTTTTTATTCCCTTTTTCCCTGTCTTCAACCCTCTTTTGTCCCTTTTCCCCCTGTAACTATGACTGTTCTAATAAAACATCGAACAAACAAAATGCACAAAAAAAAATTGAATTTTTATAAATAGTCAACAAATATTATAACAGAAGGTTTTAATGACGTTATTGATGACGTATATCAAACTAACCAAGGATGGGATATTATCTTGAATGAGTTTTTTTTACTTCCGGTTTTTATAATTCGAGAAGTCTCTTATCTTTTGATAAAATATTATCAAGACGTAATGATAACGTCATATCGACCTTTTTTTTCCTTCTTTGAGAACGGGCCCCTTGAATTTTTATCAGAAAAAAAAAATTAAATTGTTTGCATGGCGCTAGGGTTTGATGTATCTTTCTTCGTCTTAGGCTCTTTTGTCCCTTTTCCCCCCGTCATAAGCCCTTCTTAAGCCCCTTTTCCCCATCTCGAACTCCCATCTGTCAAATAAGGTTTAAAAAAAGGGTTTAAAATGGGGAAAAGGTTAAAAAAAAAAGGGTTTAAAATGGGGAAAAAGGTTTAAAAAAAGCGGGGAAAAATGGGGGGGGTTAAGACTGGGGAACAAAGGTTAAAGAAAGGGTTTAAAATGGGGAAAAAGGTTTAAAAAAAGGGGTTAAAGCGGGGAAAAATGGGGGGGGGGAGGTTTAAGACTGGGGGGAAAAAGGTTTAAAAAAAGGGTTTAACATTGGGAAAAGGTTTTTAAAAAAAAGGGTTGAAACGGGGAAAAAGGTTTCAAAAAAAGGGGGATAATCCGGGGGGGGGGGGGTAAGACTGGGGAACGAAGGTTAAAAAAAGGGTTTAAAATGGGGAAACAGGGTTAAAAAAAAGGGGTTGAAACGGGGAAAAAAAGTTTCAAAAAAGGGGTTAAAACGGGGGGGAAATGGGGGGGGGGTTAAGACTGGGGAAAAATGTTTAAAAAAGGGTTTAAAATGGGGTAATTAGGTTAAAAGAAAGGGTTTAAAACGGGGGAAAAGTCGGGGGAAATAGGTTTAAATAGAGATGACTTCTCTCCGCCCTATACACCGTTTTGAGCCTATTTATGTCCCATTTTCCCCATTTTGAATCCTTTCTCCCCGTCTCAGACCCTTTTCTCTGCCCTTTTCCCCGTTTGTCCCTATTCCCCCATTTTGAACCCATTTTCGTCCCTTGTTTCTTCATTTTGAACCCATTTTTGTCCCTTTTCCCCATCTCGAACTCCTCCTTTCCCTTTTCCCGCCGTCTTAAACCCTTTTTCTGTCCTTCCGTGATATTTTTGACCAGAAAAATGAATATTTAAGAAAAGTGAGGACGTTGAACCTTTTGGAGAATTCCCTCCGATCGTTTCTAAATGCGGTATCGGCCAACTTTAAATAGTCGGAGACAATTCTTTATCTAAGGAGGCCAACACTTACTTCTGGTTAACATAAGGTTAACTTCAGAATTCGTGGAAGTTGTTAAATTTAAAACCAACATCTATAAATTCGGCGCTTTAAGGTAAAAATACGATTTCTCAGAAAACTCCGCCTCAAAATTGACGTCAAAACCTCTCAGAAAAAATATAATTTTTTTTAAATCATAAAACAATATTTTTGACGCCATTATCTATGAAAAAAATTTACGTATTTATAGTTAACAAGAGCGTTTGACCCATTTTTTCGTCATCTTAAATTCATTTTTTTTTTCAAAAGTTGGGTTAAAACGGGGAAAAAGGGTTTAAGACGAGGAAAAAGGGATATAAAGTGGGTTTAAAACGGGGAAAAGGGGACTAAAATGGGTTTAAAACGGGAAAATGGGTTTAAGAAAGGGGAAAGAGGGCACAAAAAGGTTTTAAAACGGAGAAGGGGGAAACGAGAAGGGTTTATGATGGGGAAAAGGGACGAAAATTGGTTTAAGACGAGGATAAAAGGGACGGAAATGTCAAATTCATTTTTTTCCCTTTTTCTCCTGTGTTAAATACCCTTTTATCCATTATGCGTTGGTAAAAAGGGACAAAAAGATCTTAAAACAGGGAACATGGGGACGAAAATGGGTTTTTAAGGGGAAAGAGGAGAGAAAAAGGTTTAAAAGAGGGAAGAGGGAAACAACAAGGGTTTAAAATGAGGAAAAAGGTTTTAAAAAGTCCCTTTTCTCCGTTTTAAACCCCTTTTCATTAATTTCGATCCCATTTTTCTCCCTTTTCCCCCGTTTTGTAACCTTTCTCCCCGCCTTAGACCCTTTTCTCTCCCTTTTCCCCGTTTGTCCCTATTTCCCCATTTTGAACCCATTTTTGTCCCTTTTCTCCGTTTTAAACCCCTTTTCCCCGATTTTGAACCCATTTTCGTCCCTTGTTTCTTCATTTTGAACCCATATTTGTCCCTCTTCTCCGTTTTAAAACCCCTTTTCCCCCATTTCTATCCCATTTTTGTCCCTTTTTCCCCGTCTTAGACCCTTTTCTCTGCCCTTTTCCCCGTTTTAAACCCCTTTTCCACCCCATTCGAACACTATTTCTTTTCCAGGAATCGTTTTTCCCGCTTAAAAGGGGCTTAAAACAGGGTGGGGCGAGAAAAGCGTTCTAAGTGGGGCAAAATGGACGAAAATGGATAAAGAAAGGGGAAAGAGGACAGAAAAAGGTTTAAAAGAGGGGAGGGAAATGAGAAATGGGGAAAAGGACGAAAATGGGAAAGAGGGAAAGAGACGAAAAGGTTTAAAAGGGGAAAGAGGGAAATGAGAAGGGCTTATGACGGGGAAAAGGGACGAAATGGCTTAAGACGGAAAGACGAATATGGGTTTAAAACGGGAAAGAGGGAACTGAGAAGGGCTTATGACGGGGAAAAAGGGACGAAAATGGGTTTAAGACGACGAAAAAGGGACGAATATGGGTTTAAGATAGGGAAAGAAGACAGAAAGGGTGTAAAACAGGGAGAGCGAAACGAGAAGGGCTTATGACGGGAGAAAAGGACAAAATGGGTTTAAGACGAGAAAGAGACGACAAAGGTTTAAAACTGGGAAGGGAAACGAGAAGGTTTATAACGGGGAAAAAGGACAAAAGTGGGCTTGAAACGGGGAAAAAGGGATAAAAATGGGTTCAAACGGTAAACAGGGGGAGAGAAGGTCTAAGACGGGGAGAAACGGTACAAAATGGGAATAGAAAAAGGTTTAAAACGGGAAGAGGAAATGAGAAGGGTTTATGACAAGGAAAAAGGGACATAAATGGGTTTAAAATGAGGAAAAAAAGGGCTATAAAAGGGTCGAAACGGAGAAAAAAGCTTTAATAACATGAAAAAACGTGTTAATTTCTCTCTTTTAACTTCCTCAAAGAAGTTATTGTGATACCCTCCATGGAAGGTCTCTGTACCCCCTCGTTTTTTTTTTTTAATTTTCTTGATTACGTCCCTAGACCAGGAAGTTGCCGGAAGAAAGAAGTTTAAAAAACCGTAATGGAAACGGGCCAAACTCTTTTTCCAGACATTTCGTCGACGGGTTTTTTTCATACGAATTTAGCGTCCAACGTCACACATTGATCATGCATCAAGGACAAAAAAAATAGAACTTTTTTGGCCAGCTTGTACCCTTGAAGTTGAACAATGTGAGAGTCCTGCTGGTGTGATAGAATAGCACAATGATGGAATAAGGACCAGGTTACACTTTGGGAGAATAAATAAACCATTTTGGCTTATCCTTGGGGACGTTTTTCTGATGAGAACGTGCTGAATCAAAATTTGTTTTCTTTATTCTTTTATCGGCGAGGTTTGTCATTTTTGTATGTTCAGGTTTCCTCGTTTTCCTTTTTTTAAAACTCTTCTGACGTCATATTATTCATTCTCTTTGCTTTATTGTTCAGTTTCAAGGTGCATGTCTTCTTTTGTATCTTTTTCCTCCTTTTTATATGAATTTTTAAGCCCTCCAGTGTCCCATTTTCTACGTGATAAACAAGGTTTCCCCGTTTTACGCCCTTTTTCGACCCTTTCCCCCATTTTGAAACCTTCTCAGTCCCTTTCTCCACGTCTTAAACCCTTTTTCTCCTTCTAAACCTACGTTCTGAAACTTTCTCCCCCCTAAGCCCTTTTTTTGTCCCTCTTTTGCCCAAAATTTAAACACTTTTTCCCGTCTTTATCTGCACAATTTTAAACCCTTTTTCGTCCATTTCTCCTCGTCTTAAACCCTTTAATCATTCTAAAACCTTTTAAGACCCTAGTGCTAAACCTTTCTCCGCCCTTTTCTGTCCCCCTTTTACTTCATTTTAAACACTTTTTCCCCGTCATACACCCTTCTATCTGCCAGATTTTAAACCATTGTCCCTTTTGCACGATTTCAAACCCTTTTTCGTCCCTTTCTCTTCGTCTTAAACCCTTTTCATACATCTAATGGAAATTTTTGTATTTTGGTGGATAACAACCACTGGTAATTTAAATCTAATTTAAATTTGAAGGGATAAAAACAGGAAGGAAGAAGAGATTACAAAAATTTGCCCCCGAGCAGGACTCGAACCCGCATCTCCAGAATGCGCATTCTTCCTTCCTGTTTTTATCCCTTCAAATTTAAATTAGATTTGAACCCTTTTCTGTCCCTTTTTTCCCCTTTCTCTAAATTAAAGCCCATTTGGTCCCTTTTTTTCCTGTCTTGAACCTCTTTTTATATTTTTCCTCCTATCATGAACCTCTTTTTGTACCTTTTTTCTTCGTCTGAACCTCTTTTTTGTCACTTTTCCCCTGTCTTGAACCCTATTTTACCCCTTTTTCCTCTTTCCTTAACCCCTTTTTGTCCCTTTTTCCCTGTCTTGGACCCTATTTTGCCCCTTTTTTCCTCTTTCCTGAACCCCTTTTTGTCCCTTTTCCCCTGTCTTGAACCCTATTATGCCCCTTTTTTCCTTGTCTTGAACCCTTTTTGTCCCTTTTCCCCTGTCTTGAACCCTATTTTGCCCCTTTTTCCTTGTCTTGAACCCTTTTTGTCCCTTTCCCCCTATCTTGAACACCTTCTTCCTCTTTTCTGAACCCCTTTTCCCCCGTCTTGAACCCTATTTTGCCCCTTTTTTTCCTTGTCTTGAACCTTTTTTGTCCCTTTCCCCCTATCTTGAACACCTTCTTCCTCTTTTCTGAACCCCTTTTCCCCGTATTGAACCCTATTTTGCCCCTTTTTCCTTGTCTTGAACCCTTTTTGTCCCTTTCCCCCTGTCTTGAACACCTTCTTCCTCGGTCCTGAACCCCTTTTTGTCACTTTTCCCCTGTCTTGAACCCTTTTTCGTCCCTTTCTTCTCGTCCTAAACCCTTTTCTGTCCCTTTTTCCCCGTTTCCATACATTAACAGATTTTGACGAATGCTTTTTAGGCCAAATATTTGGGTTTTAACCTTTTTTATAGACGGATTTCCTAACGTTTTGGCCCCTCCGCTCTCGTATTTTAAACGTGCGACTTCTAAAGATATAACCTGCGCCTAAAATACAACGAAAAACGACAAGAAAAGGTCACTCGGCCAATTTTCTTGGAGAGGTTTCACATCCCCATTAATGCCAATCAAAACAGAAAAAATACTTTTTAAAAAATTTACCTTTATCACTCAAAATATCCCATTTTTTTTGTGACGCGTGAACTAGAAAATCGTGACACCCTTCACTAATTCGTCAAATCGATTTTCCTATTTTTTGTCAGCCATTTACGTCATTTTGTTAATTTATTTAAGAAGGGGAAAGACGTCAGAATTTAAGAAATTGCCACGACCCCCCCCCCCCCCACTTTTTGTTGAAACCCTGTAAATAACTATAAATCACAAAAAAAAACAGATTATGAACAATTATTGCTAGAGGTAATTCGTTGGTACTTTTAGAAACAAAGAAAATTGCCAAAAATAACGTCTTTTTTTTTTAAAAGAAAAATTCTGAGGTGTTATTGTGAAACCCTCAAAGGACGGTTTTTTAAGTTTTCGAAAAATCAATCCCTTTTACTGTTCCTTATTCCCCGTTTAACCTCTTATCTGTCCCTTTTCCCCCATTTTAAACCCTTTTCCGCTAATTTTCCCCCGTTTTGATCACTATTTGTATCCCTTTTAACCATTTAAAACCCTTTTCCGCTATTTTTGCCCCGTTTGAGCACTATTTCATCCCTTTTTCCCATTTTAAACCCTTTTTCCGCTACCCCCCCCCCCCCGTTTTGAGCACTATTTGTATCCCTTTTTCCCATTGTATACTTTTTTTCCGCAACTCCCCCCCCCCCCCCGTTTTGAGCACTATTTTTATCCCATTTTCCCATTTTACACTCTTTTCCGCTACTCCCCCCCCCCCCCCCGTTTTGAGCACTATTTGTATCCCTTTTTCCCATTGTATACTTTTTTTCCGCAACTCCCCCCCCCCCCCCCGTTTTGAGCACTATTTTTATCCCATTTTCCCATTTTACACTCTTTTCCGCTACTCCCCCCCCCCCCGTTTTGAGCACTATTTGTATCCCTTTTTCCCATTGTATACTTTTTTTCCGCAACTCCCCCCCCCCCCCCCGTTTTGAGCACTATTTTTATCCCATTTTCCCATTTTACACTCTTTTCCGCTACTCCCCCCCCCCCCCCCCGTTTTGAGCACTATTTGTATCCCTTTTTCCCATTGTATACTTTTTTCCGCAACCTCCCCCCCCCCCCTCCCCGTTTTGAGCACTATTTTATCCCATTTTCCCATTTTACACTCTTTTCCGCTACTCCCCCCCGTTTTGAGCACTATTTGTATCCCTTTTTCCCATTGTATACTCTTTTCCGCTACCCCCCCCCCGTTTTGAGCAACCCCCCCCCCCCCCCTTTTGAGCTCTATTTGTATCCCATTTTCCCATTTATATTCTTTTCCGCTACCCCCCCCCCCCCCCCCGTTTTGAGCACTATTTGTATCCCTTTTTCCCATTTTAGACTCTTTTCCGCAACTCCCCCCCCCCCCCCCTTTAAGCACAATTTGTATCCCTTTCCCCCGTCTAAAACCATTCTTGTTCCTTTCTTCCCATTTTAATCCCATTTCCGTCCCTTTTCCCCCTGTTTTGAGCCCTTCATAATCCCTTTTTTCGCATTTTAAACCCTTCTCCGTCCCTTTTCCCCGTCTAGCGACCTCAAAGTAATCTCCATGTCTGGGGAAAAGGCGAAATATATGAGAAACGTTGATTTTTTTATGCAACAAGGAACTCCGGTATTATTTTAAGTTCAGTTTTCCCCTTTAGTATACGTTAACCGCGCTCGTATTTTGAGAACATCTGATGAGGAAATGAGAGGGCAACGATCTGAGAGAAAAAAAAAAAATTCCTCCTGACCCACATCCCTTAACTAAACTTCACGGATTTCTATTTTCAGAGAGAGAAAAAAAATAATAAACTTCGCCCCCCCAAAAAATAGAAAACTTACTTTTCAGTCTGAAATTATCTGAAATTCTCTTTTGTCCCTTTTCTCTCGTCTTAAACCCCTTTTTTGTCACTTTTCCCCTGCCTTAAACCCTATTTTGTCACTTTTCCCCTGCCTTAAACCCTATTTTGTCACTTTTCCCCTGTCTTGAACCTCTTTTTGTCACTTTTCCCCCGTCTTGAACCTCTTTTTGTCACTTTTCCCTTGTCTTAAAACCTATTTTGTCACTTTTCCCCTATCTTGAACCCCTTTTTGTCCCTTTTCCCCTGTCTTGAACCCTATTTTGTCACTTTTTCCCCTGTCTTCAACCTCTTTTTGTCACTTTTCCCCTGTCTTGAACCCTTTTTTGTCACTTTTCCCCTGTCTTGAACCCTTTTTTGTCACTTTTCCCCTGTCTTGAACCCTATTTTGCCACTTTTCCCCTGCCTTGAACCCTATTTTGCCCCTTTTCCCCTGTCTTGAACCTCTTTTTGTCTTTTTCCCCCGTCTTGAACCTCTTTTTGTCACTTTTCCCTTGTCTTAAAACCTATTTTGTCACTTTTCCCCTATCTTGAACCCCTTTTTGTCCCTTTTTCCCCTGTCTTGAACCTCTTTTTGTCACTTTTCCCCCGTCTTGAACCTCTTTTTGTCACTTTTCCCTTGTCTTAAAACCTATTTTGTCACTTTTCCCCTATCTTGAACCCCTTTTTGTCCCTTTTCCCCTGTCTTGAACCCTATTTTGTCACTTTTTTCCCCTGTCTTCAACCTCTTTTTGTCACTTTTCCCCTGTCTTGAACCCTTTTTTGTCACTTTTCCCCTGTCTTGAACCCTATTTTGCCCCTTTTCCCCTGTCTTGAACCCTATTAATTCCTCCTGACCCACATCCCTTAACTAAACTTCTCGGATTTCTATTTTCAGAGAGAGAAAAAAAAAAAATAAGCTTCGCCCCCCAAAAAAATAGAAAACTTACTTTTCAGTCTGAACGCACTGAAAGATGTTCATCTTTTCGCTATTTGAAATAAACAAAATCAAAAATTTGCAAATAAACAATTTTGTTTTTTTTCCCCTTTAATTTTGGGCGAACTATTCAAGATCTCGTTCTCAAAATTATTCCACGTCTTACACTAGTTTAAAAGAATAAATTTTGGTATTTTTTCCATACCTGATTGTGACGGCGAGGAGAATGATGATGATGGCGACCAAAAACATGGCGATGAGCACGCCACAGAGCATGTACATCCCTTCATTTGGTGCATCTGTAAATTTTAAAAAAAACGTGGGTTAGTGATCAAGGACTCTGTATCTCGATCTTTGGGTCAGGAAAAATGCAAGGGAGCCACTTTCCAACAACCATGAAAAATGTTTTCTTTTCAAAATGATTTGAATGAAACCTTTGTTTCTTTCTTTTTCTCTAAATTTAAGCCCTTTTGGTCCCTTTTTAACTGTCTTGAACCCTATTTGTCCTTTTTCCTCTGTCTTGAACCCATTTTTGTCCCTTTCCCCAGTCGAACCATATTTTGTCCGGTTTTCCTCGTCTTGAACCCCTTTTTGGCCCTTTTTCCCTGTCTTGAACCTCTTTTTTCCCTTTCCTCCTATCATGAACCCTTTTTTTGTCCCTTTCCCCCTGTCTTGAACACCTTCTTCCTCGGTCCTGAACCCCTTTTTGGCCCTTTTCCCTGTCTTAAACCCATTTTCTCATTACCTATCCTTCAGAAATTCTTCGAGAATTCTATTTTGTCCCTTTTTGTCATTTTTCTCCTATCTTGAACCCTATTTTGTCCCTTTTTCCTCGTCTTGAACCCCTTTTTGTCACTTTTCCCCTGTCTTGAACCTCTTTTTATCACTTTTCCTAGTCTTGAACCCCTTTTTGTCACTTTTCCCCTGTCTTGAACCTCTTTTTATCACTTTTCCTAGTCTTGAACCCTATTTTGTCCCTTTTTCCTAGTCTTGAACCCCTTTTTGTCACTTTTCCCCTGTCTTGAACCTCTTTTTATCACTTTTCCTAGTCTTGAACCCCTTTTTGTCACTTTTTTCCCCTGTCTTGAACCTCTTTTATCACTTTTCCCATGTCTTGAACCCTAATTTGTCCCTTTTTCCTCGTCTTGAACCCCTTTTTGTCCCCTTTTCCTCGTCTTAAACCCCTTTTTGTCACTTTTACCCTGTCTAGAACCCTATTTTGTCCCTTTTTCCTCGCCTTGAACCCCTTTTTGTCACTTTTCCTCTGTCTTGAACCCCTTGAAGGGGACAAAAAGGGGTTCAAGACGAGGAAAAAGGGACAAAATAGGGTTCAGACATGGGAAAAAGTGACAAAAAGGGGTTCAAGACGAGAAAAAGGGACAAAATAGGGTTCAAGACAGGGGAATAGGGACAAAAAGGGGTTCAAGACGAGGAAAAAAGGGGGCAAAATAGGGTTCTAGATCGGGGAAAAGGGTTCAAGACATGGGAAAAGTGATAAAAAGAGGTTCAAGACTGGGAAAAGTGATAAAAAGGGGTTCAAGACAGAGGAAAAGTGACAAAAAGGGGTTCAAGGCGAGGAAAAGGGACAAAATAGGGTTCTAGACAGGGCAAAAGTGACAAAAAGGGGTTTAACACATGGAAAAGGGGACAAAAAGGGGTTCAAGACGAGGAAAAAGGGACAAAATGGGTTCAAGACATGGGAAAAAGTGATAAAAAGAGGTTCAAGACAGGGGAAAAGTGACAAAAAGAGGTTCAAGACAGGGGAAAAGTGACAAAAAGGGGTTCAAGACGAGGAAAAGTGGACAAAAAGGGTTTCAAGACGAGGAAAAAAGGGGGCAAAATAGGGTTCTAGACCGGGGAAAAGGGGCAACTTTTTAGAACCCTATTTTGCCCCTTTTTCCTCGTCTTGAACCCCTTTTTATCACTTTTCCCCAGTCTTGAACCCTATATTGTGCTTTTTACTCGACTTGAACCCCTTTTTGGCCCTTTTCCCCGTCTTTAGCCCTTTTTCTCAGTGTGCAACCTCGCAATCTGCTGCACATCCTTGACGTATTTTCCAATATCGTTTGTAAGTCGTAAAAATTGATGAGATCTAAAGAGAAGGTTGTGTCAAAGAAGTTTCTTTTCTTTTTTTAATTTCAAAGAAGTGGATTATGCAACGTTTTCACTTTTCCTTGAAACCCTTTTCTGCAATTGAGGCGTGCAACTTGAAAATAAATAAAAAAGATTGCGAAATCCGAACTTGACATTGTTCAAGGATAATAAAGAAGAGAAATAAAATGGAGGATATTTTATAAAGTGAGAGTTTTACGGAAGTCGTTGGTGGGACTTTTGAAGGACGGTGGCGCCTCAAGAATATGAAAATGAATTTTTTTTTTTCTTTTCTATCAAAGATTCTGCGACGTAAATCTGTGTCAATCACTCTCTTCGAGGATGGGAATTTTTTTTCCTTCGCTCAATTGCCTCGCGGGGGCAAACAAAGGGTTAATTGAGGGGATGAAAATTGGTTAGATTGATCTTTCATTGACGTTTATGACGTAAATCCAGGGATGTTTCTAGAACGCCGAATGTCTTTCGGCCTCCAATAGCTTTGTTCCAACCGCAGTAATTTGGACGTCGCTCAAATCGTTTGTCCGTCAAATTTTAAGTCATCTAAAGTCATATTTGAGGTGCCTTCCGCGCATGCTCCAGGAGTTTCTGCAGGACAAAGCTAATTTGACCAAATTTAAAATCTAGGTCAAAAATGAAAGTTTTCAAGTGCAAATTTTGGTTTATTTAGAAAGGAAATATGAAAAATAAGTGTACAATTTTTTTTAAGCTTTCGTTTTGTCTGGTCACGAAAGATCGTGCGCTAAAGCACGCCAAGGATGTTTTTAATTTTTTATAAATTAAATAATTAAGACCTTTTTTTTAAACTACTGGATGTAATTAGGCCTAAATTTTACTTTTCCCCATGTAAAACTCTTTTCTGAGCCTTTTTTTCCAAGTCTTGAGCCCTTTTCTGTCAGTTTTCCCCAGAATTCTGCCCTCTTATGACCTTTATTTTGTGCTAAAACGTTTTCTGAACCTTTTCCCCTTGAACATCCTTTTTTTCCCTAGTCTTGAACCTCTTTTTGTCCCCCCACCGACTAAAACCTCTTTTGTCCCCCCCCTTGAACCTCTTTTGCCCCCCTCCCCCGCCTTGAACCCTATTTTGTCCCTTTTTTTCCCCACTGTCTTGAACCTCGTTCTCCCCCCCCCCTCACTTGAACCCTATTTTGTCACTTTTCCAATGTCTCGAACCTCTTTTTGTCCCCCTTAAACCTTAAGCTCTTTTCTGAACCCTTTTTTCCAAGTCTTGAGCCCTTTTCTGTCAGTTTTCCCCAGAATTCAGCCCTCTTATGACCTTTATTTTGTGCTAAAACCGTTTTCTGAACCTTTTCCCCTTGAACATCCTTTTTTTTCCCCTAGTCTTGAACCTCTTTTTGTCCCCCCACCGACTAAAACCTCTTTTTGTCCCCCCCGCCTTGAACCTCTTTTGCCCCCCTCCCCCGCCTTGAACCCTATTTTGTCCCTTTTTTTCCCCACTGTCTTGAACCTTGTTCTCCCCCCCCACTCACTTGAACCCTATTTTGTCACTTTTCCAATGTCTCGAACCTCTTTTTGTCCCCCTTAAACCTTAAGCTCTTTTCTGAACCCTTTTTTCCAAGTCTTGAGCCCTTTTCTGTCAGTTTTCCCCAGAATTCTGCCCTCTTATGACCTTTATTTTGTGCTAAAACGTTTTCTGAACCTTTTCCCCTTGAACATCCTTTTTTTCCCTAGTCTTGAACCTCTTTTTGTCCCCCCACCGACTAAAACCTCTTTTTGTCCCCCCCCCCCCCCCCGCCTTGAACCTCTTTTGCCCCCCTCCCCGCCTTGAACCCTATTTTGTCCCTTTTTTTCCCCACTGTCTTGAACCTCGTTCTCCCCCCCCCACTCACTTGAACCCTATTTTGTCACTTTTCCAATGTCTCGAACCTCTTTTTGTCCCCCTTAAACCTTAAGCTCTTTTCTGAACCCTTTTTTCCAAGTCTTGAGCCCTTTTCTGTCAGTTTTCCCCAGAATTCTGCCCTCTTATGACCTTTATTTTGTGCTAAAACGTTTTCTGAACCTTTTCCCTTGAACATCCTTTTTTTCCCTAGTCTTGAACCTCTTTTTGTCCCCCCACCGACTAAAACCTCTTTTTGTCCCCCCCCCCCCCTTGAACCTCTTTTGCCCCCCTCCCCCGCCTTGAACCCTATTTTGTCCCTTTTTTTCCCCACTGTCTTGAACCTCGTTCTCCCCCCCCCACTCACTTGAACCCTATTTTGTCACTTTTCCAATGTCTCGAACCTCTTTTGTCCCCCTTAAACCTTAAGCTCTTTTCTGAACCCTTTTTTCCAAGTCTTGAGCCCTTTTCTGTCAGTTTTCCCCAGAATTCAGCCCTCTTATGACCTTTATTTTGTGCTAAAACGTTTTCTGAACCTTTTCCCCTTGAACATCCTTTTTTCCCCTAGTCTTGAACCTCTTTTTGTCCCCCCACCGACTAAACCTCTTTTTGTCCCCCCCCCCCCCGCCTTGAACCTCTTTTGCCCCCCTCCCCCGTCTTGAACCCTACTTTGTCCCTTTTTTTCCCCACTGTCTTGAACCTCGTTCTCCCCCCCCCCCCCCCCACCCACTTGAACCCTATTTTGTCACTTTTCCAATGTCTCGAACCTCTTTTGTCCCCCTTAAACCTTAAGCTCTTTTCTGAACCCTTTTTTCCAAGTCTTTAGCCCTTTTCTGTCCGTTTCCCCTAAAATTCAGCCCTCTTATGACCTTTATTTTGTGCTAAAACGTTTTCTGACCCTTTTCCGTTTGAAAATCTTTTTTTCCCTTTTTTCCACCGTCTTGAACCTCTTTTTGCCCCCCCCCCCCGTCTTGAACCTCTTCCCGCCTCTCCGTCTTATACCTCATCCCCGCCTCACCGTCTTAAACCTCTTCCCCCCCCCCCCTCCGTCTTGAACCTCTTTTTGCACCCCAACTCCTCCGTCTTGAACCTCTTTTGTCCCCACCCCCTGCCTTGAACCCAATTTTGTCCCTTTTTTCCCCCAGTCGTTTTTTTTTCCCATTCATTCATTTGAGGTCTTTCTATGTCCTTTATTTTGAGCTAAAACCTTTTCTCTCCCTTTTCCCCGTCTTAAAACCTTCACAAGCCACCTTCTCCCCGTCTTAGACCTTTCTAAACCCCATTTTCTTATTTCTTCATCCTTTTTTTTTACCGAAAGGCGGCAAATTAAATGGCGCCTAAAAACTTCATTTTTCTCCAAAAAAGAAAAAAAATCAGGGAAAGTAATGACGTCAAACTAGGGGAGACGAAGTTAAAACTTTTAAAATAGTCTAAATAAACATTTTTTTTACATTTTGTTTATTTTCAAATTCCCAGTACGGAAAAGTCGAAAAATAAAGGCAAATTGTGAACAATCTCGCAAATTTTACTTTTTCCCCAACTTTTTTTTTCCTTGAAGTACAACTCCTTAAAAATTGAGGCAGAAACGAGTTTGGAATTTGCAAGTGGTTCGTCTAGATTTGAAACTGTTTATTAATTAAACTCTTTTTTTTTCTTTTTTTTTTTTCGAGGGTAATGCCTTCTAAGACGCCCCATTTATTGAAAGACGAGTTATAAAATCGGCACGAAATTACACGAAAATTGCACGAAAATAAAATGGCGACGATACGGTCGCCGCCGTCTTCTAATAGCTCCTCCGAAACTGGAGTTTTGTGTGCTAAATGTCGTAAAAATACTGTGAAAAGTTTCGTGGATTGTATTCATTGTGGTTCCCGTTACCACATTAGTTGTGCGGGACTTAAGGATTTGTCTATAACCGATGGAAAAGTGAAATGTTGTTCTCCGGTTCACCATGTGGCCTCAGACGACCTATGCCAGAACGATTCAGTAAGTTTACTACTTGAATCATTAAGCGACCTCTCTCAAAAAGACTTAAACCCAGATGAATTGGCAAATGATGACCTATTGAGGCAAATTATTGGTGAGCAAAGGGAGACGAATGAGTCCCTCAAATTGCTTACGAGTACGCTACTGGAAATCCTTCAATATGGAATCCTAAGGTTCTCTCGGAGGAAAATAAGATGCTGAAAAAGGAATTAGAGTGTCTGAAAGTTAAATATGAGAGCATTTTATTTGGAAAAGAATCAATTGGGACTTTCGAGACTAATGTGATAAGAAGTGATAATAACGGTGCGATAGAGAAACGTGAACGATTTACTTCGAATTCCGTTAAGAGCGCCTATAGTCATGGTGAAGGAGTTTCGTCTGGATCAGTTGGTATCACTGGTCAGATTACTCAACCTCTCGGAAACCTTACCAATGTTTTTGTTGACAAACACGTGAAGGGCCAACCGAATACGATTTCCAATGCTGAAACTGATTCATCATCTATTCCAACGATACAAGCGGAACGTTGGTCTCAGGTTATTAATAGAAAGAAAACCCGACAAGCAGGTAAACTTGATGGACATGTTAATCTCTCTTCTGATTCTCAGACTTCCTCGACCACCGGCGTAAATCAACAGGGAAAGCCTGCTCGGAAGGAAACATCGAAAACCAATGATCTACAGACACCAGCGCCGAAAAGAAGAATACATCGTCCTCTTGTGGGAACAGGAGAAGCTTCAGACGTCCTTTCTGGTATGAAAAGAGCATGGGTGCACGTTGGGAAACTGCCTTCAGGAACAACTGTAGAAGCAGTCAAAGATTATATTGTCGGCAAACTGAATTCTGAAGATGTCATAGTCGAAAAACTCGATTCTCTTGGCACTAATGCAAGCTTCAAGGTTAGTGTTAGCTTTGAATACCGTGATTCTATAATGAATTCTTCTTTTTGGCCACGTAACGTCACTTTCCGGCGTTTTTTATGGCCTCGTCGGAAACCCGAGCAAACGGGGTAGGCTGTTCATCAGCTTCTCAAGCTACCTCCAATCCCTGTGATATTCCTTGTGATTCTGGTGATTATGATTGTGATAATCTAGTTGATATAAATTTTTGTGATAATACTGATAAGCTGATTTGTTCTAGTCCATATAGTCCGTATGATACGTCAAGTGATAATTTAGATATCATTACTAATTGTGATAATAAGCGTTCGTGTTGCTTTAAATTGAATGGTTGTGATACAAATGCTTTATCGGTTTATTATCAGAATGTTCGTGGTCTTAGAACCAAAACGGTTGAGTTTTTCAACAATGTTCTGTCATGTAATTATGATCTGATTTTTGTTACAGAAACCTGGCTGAATGATTCCTGCAGTGATGCAGAATTGTTTAATGATTCTTTTGTAGTCTTTAGACAGGACAGGGACAGCTCTCTTACAGGCTTTGTCAGAGGAGGAGGTATTCTGATTGCGGTCAAAAGTGAGTTTTCGGTGAAATATATTGGTGGTCGATCTGGATCCTTTGATATCTGTGGAATAGTTTTGTCTTTGGGTAGTAATGTAAAGATTCTCTTATGTTGTTTTTATATCTCTCCTAATAAGGTGACTTTAGATGTGTATGAGGAGTTCTTCACGTACCTCTCTTCACTGTGTACGAGTCATGATTACCATTCTATTTATATTTTAGGTGATTATAACGGTAATTCCGGTGGGACTGCTGCTGGACAGTTGCTTAATGATTATATGCAATTTCTAGACCTTCATCAATGCAATACCATTGCTAATAACTTCGGTGGTGTGCTGGATGTTGTATTTACCTCTAAAGAGGATCTTGAGATTAAGAAGAGTGATTTTTTCCTTGTGAGTCCGGACTGTTTTCATCCCCCTCTTGATTTTTTCATCAAGATACCTTTTGTTCAAAAGCATAAGCCTACATTTTTTATTAAGAACTTTAAACGAGCTGATTTTGATTCCATGAATGATTATTTGCTTGCAGTCCAATGGGACCATATTTCTGAAGGGACACTAGATGATGCGGTGGAGTATTTTTATCTGCAGTTAAATAGAGCCATTGATTTGTTTGTTCCTGTTTTTTCTCCTTCAAGTTCTAAATTTCCTTTTTGGTATTCCAATGATCTGAGAACTTTGATAAAGAAAAAGAATAGAGCTCATAAGAGGTACAAACGGTCAAAAACTACCAAGGATTACCGGGCTTTCTCATCTCTCAGAAGTGAGGTTAAGGATTTGATCTCGGATTGTTACAAGGCTTACATACGTAGTATAGAACTAAAGTCGATACAGGATGTGAAACACTTTTGGAAATTTGTGAATAGTAAAAGGAAATTTAACAGAATCCCGACGGAGGTTTTGATCAATGGTAATGCTGTTTCGGATGAGTTCATAATAGCTAATAATTTTGCTTCAATATTTAGGAATAATTTTCATTCTTCCAGAGAAGTCCCTCATAAGGATGCTATTAGTTCAATCCCAAGGGATGTTATCGACATTTCTGCGTTTGATTTTTCTGATATGGATATTCTCTCAAGATGTGATGCTATTAAGGACTCCTTATCTATGGGACCTGATTCGATACCAGACTTGGTAGTGAAGTCTTGCTCTTTGTCTTTATTCGTTCCATTACATAAGATTTTCAAAAGATGCTTAAAAGAGGGATATTACCCGAATAAATGGAAGTTCTCTCATATTATTCCTATATTTAAGAAGGGCGACCCTCATTTGTGTGATAACTATCGACCAGTTTGTAAAAACTCCATTTTCGCTAAGATGTTGGATTCTCTGATTGCCGATGCCCTTTCTAGTGCTGTTCGTTCATGTCTCAATGTTAATCAACATGGGTTCTTAAAAGGTAGGTCAACGACATCTAATCTAGTTCTTTATTATGACTTTATAGTTAATGGGATGAGCCAGTTGAAGAGTGTTCATTCGATTTACACCGATTTATCCAAGGCCTTCGACCGTGTTGATATCGACATCCTTGTTGCAAAACTTGAAATTATGGGTATAGGTGATCCTTTATTGTCGCTTATTTCATCATTTTTATCTGGCCGTTCGTTTTCTGTATGTATTAATGGTACAATTTCTGACAAGGTAGACATATTGTCTGGAGTTCCACAAGGTTCACATTCTGGGCCGATTTTGTTTTTATTATTTTTCGATGATGTATGCAGGATTCTAAAAACGTGTCATTTTTCGTTACTTGCGGATGACCTAAAAATGTTTTCTGCAGTGTCCTCAGTTCAAGATTGTAGTTCTCTACAACAAGATTTAGATTGCTTTGTTAATTGGTGTAAAATCAATCGTCTTCCAATTAACATTAGTAAATGTAAAGTTATTAAATTTTGCAAACATGTTCTACCAAGGGATTATGAATCTGTACAGTATTTTATTAATGGATCAGTGGTAGAAGAGGTCGAGTCTATTGTTGATCTGGGAGTCGTTTTTAATGTGAAAGGGAATTTTGGTGAACATATTGCTAAGATCAGAGGTAAAGCGCTTCGTAATCTGGGTTTTATTAACAGGTTTACTAAAGAATTTAAGAATGTATTTGCAGTTAAAGTCTTGTATCAGTCACTTGTGAGGAGTCATCTCGAGTATGCGAGCGTCGTTTGGTCTCCTTATCATGCGAATGAAGTGTATAAACTTGAAAGTGTGCAGCGTAAGGCCACTAAGATAATGAATTATCGGTTTGGTAATGGTGATTGCTCTTATGAATCACGGCTTTCATGGTTGGGTCTTGATTCTCTGTTAAATCGCCGATTTACTGCGGACGTTGTGTTTGGTTGGAAAGTTCTTCGAAATTTTATTGATAGCCCGGAGTTGGTTAGTCGGATGGTAAACTTATCTGTTCCGCAGAGGTCCTTGCGGTCTCATGACCTGTTTATGATTACTGCCTCCTCAAAGGATTATGTTATTAACTCACCGATACCTCGAATCTTAAGAGAGCTGAACCTGTTCTGTAAAAGGGGGGATCTTTTTCATGATAATTTACACGTTGTTAGAGCTTTGCTGCAGGAATCGTTCGTAGATTTCGTTTCGTAGAAGAATTTTGACTATGCTGTTTTGGTTTCATTAACTGTAGCATTAAAAATAAATAAATAAAAATAAAAAATAAATAAATTACAATAATTAGGTGAAAACCAAGTCCGAAAATGGCAGAAAAAAAAAGATGTGAAAGTCTTCTTCCTTACTTCCTTTTTTTCCCCTCTTAAATAAGGAAATAAATAGTAAAAACTGGCTTATCGAGAAAAATAGAAAATTGTTATTTTATTTGTTTATATTTATTTTTTGTGAAGTTTAAAATGGCAAGGTTGTTCTATAATTTTGACGGACCAGGTGTCCGTTAAGGCCTCCTTGGGAATTATTATTGTGGCATCATTGACATTCGAGATTTTCCCCTTGAGTCCGTTTTGGCACTGGCGGAGAATGAAATAAAAGGCACCATTGACAGAGAGATTAGATTAAAATGCGTAATCGACGTTTAAAGGGGTTTAACAAGGGGGAAAAGGGTGTTCAAACGGGGAAAAAGAGGGTTTAAAGGCTTGACGCGGGGGAAAAGGGCTTAAAAAATGGGGTTCCCTACGGGGAGAAAGGGATAAGACTGGGAAAAGAGGCGTTTTAGACGGGGAAAAAGAAGGTTTAAGGGCTTTACGCGGGGAAAAAGGGAATATCCACGTTTTCCCCAACGCAGTTTTGCCAACTTGACTAGCTTGAAAGCAGAAAACAGAGCGCGTATTTTCTTCATTTTATTTTTGTGCTCTCGAAAATATAAAAGTCGGGTTCAAAATTTATTTTAACCTCGAGCCTAAAAGATAAAAGAAGCGTCTCTGACCCCCTTTTTCTCATATTCTCGTCTCCATAAAAACAATTTCTTACCTTTCAAAAATGCCCAAAAAGTCTGTTTATTTTCGTAGGTACAGAAAGGGAGAGAAAGGAAAAAAAAACCACCTGCTAGGGCTCCGCAGGGATTAAGGGCATTTTACAGTGTTGCCAATATGTGAAGTTTAATTTTTTTCTTTCTTAAGTTGAGGGAAATCGGTTATCGGTTATAAAATGCTTTATCGTTTTCGTTAAAAAAGGGTTATCGCTATAATTCGCTGGGGGTCGGGTCATCAAACTAGGAAAAAAGAAAACGTCGACTGATTCCCCCCCTCCATGTTCACCTTGGATAAAAATAAATTGGCAGCACTGCTTCGAATTGACACATCTTGGTTTTTGGGACGGAAAACCCCAATTGACATCTTGTTTTTAGGCGTTTTTCTACGTTTTTGAGATCAAAAATCCCACTTAGAACTGGTTTTTTTGGGCGTTTTTCTCGGTTTTTGGGACAGAAAACCCAATTGACATCTCGTCTTTAGGCGTTTTTCTCCGTTTTTGAGATCAAAACCACCCTTAGAACTGGTTTTTTTTGGGCGTTTTTCTCGGTCTTTGGGACAGAAAATTAATTCTCATCTCGTATTTAGGCGTTTTTCACCGTTTTTGAAATCAAAAAACCCACTTAGAACTGGTTTTTGGGCGTTTTTCTCGGTTTTTGGGACAGAAACCCAATTGACATCTCGTCTTTAGGCGTTCTTCTCCGTTTTTGAGACCAAAAACCACCCTTAGAACTGGTTTTTTTGGGCGTTTTTCTCGGTCTTTGGGACAGAAAATTCATTCTCATCTCGTATTTAGGCGTTTTTCACCGTTTTTGAAATCAAAAAACCCACTTAGAACTGGTTTTTTTGGGCGTTTTTCTCGGTTTTTGGGACAGAAAACCCAATTGACGTCTTTAGGCGTTTTTCTCCGTTTTTGAGATCAAAAACCACCCTTAGAACTGTTTTTTTGGGCGTTTTTCTCGGTCTTTGGGACAGAAAATTAATTCTCATCTCGTATTTAGGCGTTTTTCACCGTTTTTGAAATCAAAAAACCCACTTAGAACTGGTTTTTTGGGCGTTTTTCTCGGTTTTTGGGACAGAAAACCCAATTGACATCTCGTCTTTAGGCGTTTTTCTCCGTTTTTGAGATCAAAAACCACCCTTAGAACTGGTTTTTTTGGGCGTTTTTCTCGGTCTTTGGGACAAAAAATTAATTCTCATCTCGTATTTAGGCATTTTTCACCGTTTTTGAAATCAAAAAACCCACTTAGAACTGGTTTTTTTTGGGCGTTTTTCTCGGTTTTTGGGACGGAAAACCCATTCTCATCTCGTTTTTAGGCGTTTTTCTCCGTTTTTGAGATCAAAAACCACCCTTAGAACTGTTTTTTTGGGCGTTTTTCTCGGTTTTTGGGACAGAAAACCCAATTTTCATCTCGTTTTTGGCGTTTTTCCCCGTTTTTGCGATCAAAAACCCCCTTAGAACTGGTTTTTTGGGTTTTTCTCGGTTTTTGGGACAAAAAACCCCATTCACATCTCGTTTTTTGGCGTTTTTCTCCGTTTTTGAGATTAAAAAACCCACTTAGAATTGGTTTTTTGGGCGTTTTTCTCGGTCTTTGGGACAGAAAATTCATTCTCATCTCGTATTTAGGCGTTTTTCACCGTTTTTATAATCAAAAAACCCACTTAGAACTGGTTTTTTTGGGCGTTTTTCTCGGTTTTTGGGACAGAAAACCCAATTGACATCTCGTCTTTAGGCGTTTTTCTCCGTTTTTGAGATCAAAAACCACCCTTAGATCTGTTTTTTTGGGCGTTTTTCTCGGTTTTTGGGACAGAAAACCCAATTTTCATCTCGTTTTTGGCGTTTTTCCCCGTTTTTGCGATCAAAAACCCCTTAGAACTGGTTTTTTGGGTTTTTCTCGGTTTTTGGGACAAAAAAACCCCATTCACATCTCGTTTTTTGGCGTTTTTCTCCGTTTTTGAGATGAAAAACCCACTTAGAACTGGTTTTTTGGGCGTTTTTCTCGGTTTTTGGGACAGAAAACCCAATTGACATCTCGTCTTTAGGCGTTTTCTCCGTTTTTGAGATCAAAAACCACCCTTAGAACTGTTTTTTTTGGGCGTTTTTCTCGGTCTTTGGGACAGAAAATTAATTCTCATCTCGTATTTAGGCGTTTTTCACCGTTTTTGAAATCAAAAAACCCACTTAGAACTGGTTTTTTGGGCGTTTTTCTCGGTTTTTGGGACAGAAAACCCAATTGACATCTCGTCTTTAGGCGTTTTTCTCCGTTTTTGAGATCAAAAACCACCCTTAGAACTGGTTTTTTTGGGCGTTTTTCTCGGTCTTTATGACAGAAAATTAATTCTCATCTCGTATTTAGGCGTTTTTCACCGTTTTTGAAATCAAAAACCCACTTAGAACTGGTTTTTTGGGCGTTTTTCTCGGTTTTTGGGACAGAAAAACCCAATTGACATCTCGTCTTTAGGCGTTTTTCTCCGTTTTTGAGATCAAAAACCACCCTTAGAACTGGCTTTTTTGGGCGTTTTTCTCGGTCTTTGGGACAAAAAATTAATTCTCATCTCGTATTTAGGCATTTTTCACCGTTTTTGAAATCAAAAAACCCACTTAGAACTGGTTTTTTGGGCGTTTTTCTCGGTTTTTGGGACAAAAAACCCCATTCACATCTCGTTTTTTGGCGTTTTTCTCCGTTTTTGAGATTAAAAAACCCACTTAGAATTGGTTTTTTGGGCGTTTTTCTCGGTTTTTGGGACAGATTCTCAAAACAAACATTATTTTTACCTTTTTCTCGCTGTTTTCACAAGCAATGGCTATAATTGTCATGATTCTCTGAGGGGTTTGGGTCATCCAACTTGAAAAAAGCGAAATCGTTAACGGATTTTTTTTTTCCTCTCCCCCTCCCCATTGACCTTGGGCGAAGACTAAGTTGGCAACCTTGCTTGGTCCGTTGAACTTGTCTGCCTTCTCACCCTTCTCAAAGAAACCCATACCTGCTGAGAATAACCAGAAGGGGGGAGAATAGGAGAGGAAAATACACCTGAAATTCACCCCAAGCACAAAAATGAAAGATTTTTTTCGTTTTTTTTAAAATTATTATTCAATCTTTGTTGAAAAAAAAATTGCAGATCAATCGAAAGTTGAACTGGGGAATTTATCTTAATAAGGGGAAGGTCAAGGGTGGCCCCGAACGATTGGAAAAAAATTAATTTTTTTAAGACTAGGATAAGCAAATTTTCGGAGGTTTGTAGATACTTGGGCCTAGACAGTGGCCATACTTCCATGGCTGCCAACTGTTTTAAAGTTTTTTTCCCCCAAAATTTAATGTCTGAAAAAATAGGTTGGTGTATTTTCGGATGATTGCCTTTTTAATTATTTAAAAAAAAATTTGGGAGAAACAAACAAAAAATTAGTATTGCGACGTTATCGATCCGAGAAGTTCTAGAACCGGGGTTATTATTCCACGCAAACGATGACGTCGAAATTGGATTTTAAAAAATTATTTTACGGGGAAAAAAGGCAGAAAAGGGGTTTGAATGGGGAAAAGGGTTTAAGACGAGGATAAAAGGGCGTTCAAGGGATTTAAAAAGGGGAAAAGAGACAGATAGGGACTTAAACGGGGAAAAGGGACAAAAATGGGTTCAAGACGGGGATAAAAAGACGTTAGAGGGATTTAAAAAGGGGGAAAAAGACAAATAGGGAAAAGGGAGGGACTTAAATGGAATAGGGAAAAGGGACTTAAATGGGGAAAAGGGACAAAAATGGGTAAAAGACGGGGATAAAAGGGATTCAAAAAGGGGAAAAGAGACAGGTAGGGACTTAAACGGGGAAAAGGGACAAAAATGGGTTCAAGACGGGGATAAAAAGACGTTAGAGGGATTTAAAAAGGGGGGAGACAAATAGGGACTTAAATGGGGAAAAGGGACAAAAATGGGTTAAATACGGGGATAAAAAGGGATTTAAAAAGGGGAAAAAGAGACAGATATGGGATTTAAACGGAGAAAAGGGTCAAAAATGGGTTAAATACGGGGATAAAAAGACGTCCAAGGGATTTAAAATGGGGAAAAAAGACAAATAGGGACTTAAACGGGGAAAAGGGACAAAATGGGTTCAAGACGGGGATAAAAGGGATTTAAAAAGGGGAAAAAGAGACAGATATGGGATTTAAACGGAGAAAAGGGTCAAAAATGGGTTAAATACGGGGATAAAAAGACGTCCAAGGGATTTAAAATGGGGAAAAAAGACAAATAGGGACTTAAACGGGGAAAAGGGACAAAAATGGGTTCAAGACGGGGATAAAAGGGATTTAAAAAGGGGAAAAAGAGACAGATATGGATTTAAACGGAGAAAAGGGTCAAAAATGGGTTAAATACGGGATAAAAAGACGTCCAAGGGATTTAAAATGGGGAAAAAAGACAAATAGGGACTTAAACGGGGAAAAGGGACAAAATGGGTTCAAGACGGGGATAAAAGGGATTTAAAAAGGGGAAAAAGAGACAGATATGGGATTTAAACGGGAAAAGGGACAAAAATGGGTTAAACGGGATAAAAAGAAAGGGATTTAAAATGGGGGAAAAGCAAATGGGATAAACGGGGGTTTAAAAAGGGACAACAATGGGTTAAATACGGGGATAAAAGACGTTCAAGGGATTTAAAAAGGGGAAAAGAGACAGATAGGGACTTAAACGGGGAAAAGGGACAAAAATGGGTTCAAGACGGGGATAAAGACGTAAGGGTTTAAAATGGGAAAATTACAAAAGGGGGGAAAAGAAAATGGGGGTTTAAAAAGGGGAAAAGGGAAAATGGGTAACGGGGATAAAAGGTTAAGGGATTTAAAAACAGATAGGACGGGGAAAAACAAAAATGGTTCAAGACGGGATAAAGACGTTAGGGGATTTAAAAAGGGGGGGAGAAAAGGGATTAAGGGGAAAAGGGAAAAATGGGTTAAATACGGGGATAAAAAGACGTTCAAGGGATTTAAAAAGGGGGAAAAAAAAAAATAGGGACTTAAACGGGGAAAAGGGACAAAAATGGGCACAAGACGCGGATAAAAGGGCGTTTAAGGGCAATAAAGGGCAAAAAAACTGAAAATTATTAGGAAAAAAAATTATTTTTAAAATATTGGACGCGTTTTATCCTTGGGTTGATAAAGTGGGTTTACCCGCATAATTTTTTTTTTTTTTTTTTTTCAAAAGTTGAGGTCACTAGACTTCCTATTTCCTCTTAAATGGTTACATCTTCTCTTCCTTAATTTTTAGATTTTTGATTATTTTTTTTAAAAGGTCAAATAGTCGTTTTGAAAAATGCAAGAGTGATCTACTCTGTTTAAGTTGGCAGTACTTTATAACATAGTTAATGTGGTAACACTGTTGCCACGTATTTGGAACAAAAAATCCCTTCTCTCATTTTCCGGCCTGAAAATTTTCAATGTTCTAGATTCTATGTTGAGTAATCGATTTTTTTATGTTTTTCCCAATAAAAAATACAATTAAAAATAAATATAAATAGACATTTTCTTATTCAATAGGTTTGAAAACATAAAAGATTTTTAATCATTCATTTTGTAATTCCATTTTCAAGGTTTCTATTTTATACCTGCTGGAATAACTTAAAAAATATAATTTGTAACTTTATTTTTATATTTCATAATCATAACCTTTAGAGAGCAGGAAAAATGAGGATTTTCATGTTGGCAACACTGTTTTTCCTGGAAGCCTATTTCTTGACCTGTTCAAGGTTGAATTCGTTATGAACTCTACCAACTAAAAAACGTCATTTTCTACGAAAAACACGGTTGCCAACGTGAAAACGTTAAATCTTCCTTTTTTTGGCATCCAGTTCTAGGGGTTTATTAAAAACACCCAAAAAACAGGGTTGCCATCTGCAATCTTCAATATTGTATTCTGTCTCGAGGTTTCCATGACTGCAAGACTACCAAATTCACCACACTAAGCAGAGTTGCCAACGTCAAAAAAAGGTTATCCTTACCCTTCCCAAAAAGCAAAGAAAAGTCAATTAAAATCAGTGCAGCCAAAGTAAAAATTTAACCACGCAATATTACCAACATTCTGTGAGTCACGAAAATTCGTCATTTTTAAGGTTTAATCTAAAATTAAATTGATGAGATAATTTTTAAAAAACCGTAATCCCCGATTATCTTTAATTACTCATGGATAAAATGGCGAAATTAAATAATTTTCTTTTATCAAAATTTCAATAATTGAGTCATAAAATTGTTCGTACTAAGTTGACACTAGCGCATTCTATGGACAGTTTTCATACACTCTCAGAAAGGGCGACATCAGCGCAACCTATCCGCATTAAATGGAACTAAATTAAAAATGCTTACCCAGATGTGATGAAGAATATTCAGTGTCTGAAAAATAAGAAAATATCCATTAATTTAAAGAATAAAATAACAATAAGAAAAGAGGGCGAGAAAAACAGAGTTTTTCACGTTGGTAATACTGTGTGACATGAAATATTGACATTTTGAGTTGGCAACCCAGTTTTTCAATATGACGTTCTTTACTGAACGCCTGAAATTAAGATGTGAAATGGGAGAAAAGTTGGCAGTACTGTTTTTCCTGGAATAGACGCCTTTTTTTTCCAGACCAGGTCAAGGTCATTCGTTTTAAAAACGACATTTTCGACGAAAAACAGGGTGGCCAACGTGAAAAAGTCCACATTTTAAGTTAACCAGGTTCGCCAACGTGAAAAAAAGGGGTCCTAATAACTCATATTCTACGACAACTAGGTCTGCCATCGTGAACAAAAGAGGGTCCTCATAACTCATATTGAAAACCAGGGCTGCCAACGTGTAAAAAAGGTCCTCATACCTAATACTCAACGAAAACCAGGACTGGAACGTGAAGTAAAAGGGTCATCATAGCTCATATTCTACGGAAACCAGGGCTGCCAACGTGAAATACAAGGGTCCTCATACCTAATATTCTACGGAAACCAGGGCTGCCAACGTGAAATAAAAGGGTCCTCATAGCTCATATTCTACGATAACAAGGGTTGCCAACGTGAAAAAATGGGTCCTCATATTCTGCGATAGCCAAACGTGAAAAAATGGGTCATATTCTGCGATAGCCAGGTTCCAACGTGAAATAAAAGGGTCCTCATAGCTCATTTCTACGAAAACAAGGGTTGCCAACGTGAAAAAAAAGTGAATTTAAGGGGAAAAGGGCTAAAATAGGGGAGAAATGGGTTCAAAACGGGGAAAAGGGGAGGAAAAAGGGATTAAAACAAGGAAAAAGGGATTAAAACGGGGAAAAAGGTTTAAGGATGGGAGAAGAGCGTTGAAAACGGGGGAAAAACTGTATGAGAGGGAAAAAGGGCTTAAACGGGGAGAAATTGGGGGAGGCATATCGTTTTTGCACTTATTTTGTTTTTTAACGCTACAAACTTCAAGACGTATTCTAAGAAAAACAGAGTTGCCAACATGATAAAATTCTTCAAAGTGCATTCGTACTCATCTAGTTCATTTATTCGCCGTTAGATGGCGTTTGTTGGTCTGTTTAACTCCTTGAACCTGAATGTCACTCCTGTATTGCAGGTTAGTATCAAGGTTATGAAAAGGTTATAAGCCAGGTGTTTCATTCGGGGGGGGGGGGGATGTCTACTGGGAGATTTCTTCTGCGTCTTCCGAGTCTTAAGACTCTCGAGGAATCGGAAAAGGTCGGTTCGTTCCAGACCGAACCGGTTTTCTCGTTTTCTCACTCGCCAAAATCAACAAAAACGCAAAATTCAATTTAAAAAAATAATAGACAATTAGCTCACCTGTCCCATTTGCGATATTTTGTGCGATTTCCTTGATGTCCTCACTTGCGTCACCGGACATAACTAAAAAAAAAAAAAATTAAAAAAAGACATCAAATTATTTTACGAGAAATAAGGATTTCCTGGAAATTCTAGGATGTCGGGTAGTAAGCCAGGCCATTAGGACACCCGGGGACATCAACACGGAAAAAAGCTTCACGTTTTCACTTTAATTACATTTTATTTTTATTTTTTTATGGATGAAAATAATCGTTTAATTTGTAAAAACCTACCTGGTGAATAAGGAAATACTGAAACTTTTTTTAATTTTTCTCATTTTCTCCTTCCACGTTAAAAAAAAAGTTGTGAATGAGTACTAATTGCGCAAGGGCAAAAATTTAATTTAAGCTGTCTTTTTAGAGAATTTAATATTTTAAGTTGGCAAAACTACGTTGGTTAACCATTTTTCAATGTATGACGTCATAATGACGATTTTTTAAATCAAGACCACATGAGTTATTTTACTTATTTTTTGTCTTCTAAAGCCGCCATTTGCATAATCCGTCGCAAAGGCAAATTCCTGGAAATAAAAATTTTATGGAGGAAAAACTTATTTTTTTGAAATTAAAATTTTTAAAATATTTCATTTTTTTTTTTCGCTCGAAAACAATTAAAATCAAGGTCTCCATTGTTGTTAAAGATTGAAATCTTAAGCAAGGAAACAGAGGAATAAAAAATCGATTTTTTTTCCTTTTTTGAAAAATTTTTAGTTGGCAACCCTGCCATAAAATTTTTGAAGATCCCCCGCCGCATAGAGATTGCCAAAATAGGAAGAATGAGCTTTTTTAAAAAAAATTTCAGATGAATTTTTAGGGCTCAAATGGGGCGATAGTGCTGCGATCTCTTTGATTTAAAACAAAACTTTCCCGATGTATACCCCGCCTTAAAAAATGAGTTTTTCGTCCGCTTTCTGTATAAAAAATTAAGTTGGCAACCCTGCCGTCTAAAAGGAGAGGGGACTAAAAAAATTAATGTTGTCCAGGACACGTTCACTTTCCTTCTGAATAAAAAATCATAAATCTCTGTTTATAAATTCAAAAAAACCGGTTTCCATATAACTGACCTCAGGATGCGTAGAAATTTCCCGAAATATTAAAATTATAAACTTTGTAGGTCAGTGATCAAGTCTCTGAACCGAGAAAAAAATGAGTTAACCAATTTTCGTTAAAGTGACGTCATGAATAAAAAATAATATTTGATGAGGTTCTATGAACTTTTTTGGGAATAAAACGAAGGTTTTTTTTGAGGTCAAGGACTTTGGAACGACAAGCCGTCTACCGGGGCAAGACTTTTTTTTCTTGTTCCGATCAAGTGAGCCGTGGGTTTTTTTACTCTGGACCGGCTTCATAATTCTAGAGTCCAGTCCCATAAATTGAAGGATCCAAAGATGGCAGCGATCCTGGCGACCAGTTTTTGAAGCATGAAAAATCGGCTTGAGAGGCTGAACGTTAGATCCTAATTTTTTCAAAATATTTTTTCATTGTTTATTTTGATGTCCACTATTATTAAAGATGCGAAAATGAATCACAAAAGCATTCTAAGGAGAAATAATAGTTTGCCCGTCCTTGACTTTGTCGGTCATTATTTTTTTTCCTTTTTCTCCTCCATAGTCTTGAAACTGCCCGACAATTTGTGGCGTTGGAAAAGGTCAGAATGTTGACCCGCAACGCAGTTTTGCCAACTTAAAATCTTTCTACAAGCGTAAACCAGTGTTGCCTGTTTTAATTTTCAAGATTTTTTTTTCCTCGCTACAATAGATATTGACAGACTGACTAATCTAGGGCAAAATTAGCATCGGGAATCTTTAAAAAAAAGTTTCACGTGTATTGTTACCTATGGTAACCCTGAAACGACCTTGTCCCACGTGTACACGTCATTATAATTGTTGTAAAAATGACGTCATAGTATCTAAAATTCATAATTTTTTAAAAATCGTTTTTTATCATACAAAACTATTGAAGATAAGATTTTTGTTTGATTATTGGTGGGGCGTGACAGATTTATGTTTCTATGACGTCATTTGTGTTGAGGACTGATTTTTAAATGTTGGTAGACATGACTTTTATATGATTTCATACCATTTTTTGTCCCCCTTTCCCCGTATGTAGGAAAGGGAGGGGGGGGAGAAAAGGGTTCAAAAGTCCTTTCCTTTTGCCCCCCCCCCCCCTTTCTTCGCGTTTTAAGCCCTTTTCCCCTTTCATACACTCTCTACCCGTTCTCAACCCACTTCTCCCACCCTTTTAAACCTTTTTTCCCCGTTTTGAACCCTTTTTCCTCGCTTTAATCCCCTTTTTCCGTCTCTTTTCCCCGTTTCGAACTTTTCCCGTCTCTTTTCCCCGTTTCGAACTTTTTCCGTCTCTTTTCCCCGCTTTCAACCCTTTTCTCCCCTCCCCTTTCTCCTCGTTTTGAACCCTTCCTTTTTCCTCATCTAAATTTTTTAAATCGATTTTTATCATAAAAAAACTTAGATGATAAGATTTTTGTTTGATTATTGGTGGGGCGTGACAGATTTATGTTTCTATGACGTCATTTGTGTTGAGGACTGATTTTTAAATGTTGGTAGACATGACTTTTATATGATTTAATACCATCTTTTGTCCCCCTTTCCCCGTATGTAGGAAAGGGAGGGGGAGAAAAGGGTTCAAAAGTCCTTTCCTTTGCCCCCCCCTCCCCCCTTTCTTCGCGTTTTAAGCCCTTTTCCCCTTTCATACACTCTCTATCCGTTCTCAACCCACTTCTCCCACCCTTTTAAACCTTTTTTCCCCGTTTTGAACCCTTTTTCCTCGCTTTAATCCCCTTTTTCCGTCTCTTTTCCCCGTTTCGAACTTTTCCCGTCTCTTTTCCCCGTTTCGAACTTTTTCCGTCCTTTTCCCCGCTTTCAACCCTTTTCTCCCCTCCCCTTTCGTAAACGTTTTAAGCCCTTTTCCCCTTTCTCCTCGTTTTGAACCCTTCCTTTTTCCTCATCTAAATTTTTTAAATCGATTTTTATCATAAAAAAACTTAGATGATAAGATTTTTGTTTGATTATTGGTGGGGCGTGACAGATTTATGTTTCTATGACGTCATTTGTGTTGAGGACTGATTTTTAAATGTTGGTAGACATGACTTTTATATGATTTAATACCATCTTTTGTCCCCCTTTCCCCGTATGTAGGAAAGGGAGGGGGGAGAAAAGGGTTCAAAAGTCCTTTCCTTTGCCCCCCCCTCCCCCCTTTCTTCGCGTTTTAAGCCCTTTTCCCCTTTCATACCTCTCTATCCGTTCTCAACCCACTTCTCCCACCCTTTAAACCTTTTTTTTCCCCGTTTTGAACCCTTTTCCTCGCTTAATCCCCTTTTTCCGTCTCTTTTCCCCGTTTCGAACTTTTCCCGTCTCTTTTCCCCGTTTCGAACTTTTTCCGTCCCTTTTCCCCGCTTTCAACCTTTTCTCCCCTCCCCTTTCGTAACGTTTTAAGCCCTTTTCCCCTTTCTCCCTCGTTTTGAACCCTTCCTTTTTCCTCATCTAAATTTTTAAATCGATTTTTATCATAAAAAAACTTAGATGATAAGATTTTTGTTTGATTATTGGTGGGCGTGACAGATTTATGTTTCTATGACGTCATTTGTGTTGAGGACTGATTTTTAAATGTTGGTAGACATGACTTTTATATGATTTAATACCATCTTTTGTCCCCCTTTCCCCGTATGTAGGAAAGGAGGGGGGGAGAAAAGGGTTCAAAAGTCCTTTCCTTTGCCCCCCCCTCCCCCCTTTCTTCGCGTTTTAAGCCCTTTTCCCCTTTCATACACTCTCTATCCGTTCTCAACCCACTTCTCCCACCCTTTTAAACCTTTTTTCCCCGTTTTGAACCCTTTTTCCTCGCTTTAATCCCCTTTTTCCGTCTCTTTTCCCCGTTTCGAACTTTTTCCCGTCTCTTTTCCCCGTTTCGAACTTTTTCCGTCCCTTTTCCCCCGCTTTCAACCCTTTTCTCCCCTCCCCTTTCGTAAACGTTTTAAGCCCTTTTCCCCTTTCTCCTCGTTTTGAACCCTTCCTTTTTCCTCATCTAAATTTTTTAAATCGATTTTTATCATAAAAAAACTTAGATGATAAGATTTTTGTTTGATTATGGTGGGGCGTGACAGATTTATGTTTCTATGACGTCATTTGTGTTGAGGACTGATTTTTAAATGTTGGTAGACATGACTTTTATATGATTTAATACCATCTTTTGTCCCCCTTTCCCCGTATGTAGGAAAGGGAGGGGGGGAGAAAAGGGTTCAAAAGTCCTTTCCTTTGCCCCCCCCTCCTCCTTTCTTCGCGTTTTAAGCCCTTTTCCCCATTCATACACTCTCTACCCGTTCTCGACCCACTTCTCCCACCCTTTTAAACCTTTTTCCCCGTTTTGAACCCTTTTTCCTCGCTTTAATCCCCTTTTTCCGTCTCTTTTCCCCGTTTCGAACTTTTTCCGTCTCTTTTCCCCGTTTCGAACTTTTTCCGTCTCTTTTCCCCGTTTCGAACTTTTTCCGTCTCTTTTCCCCGTTTCGAACTTTTTCCGTCCCTTTTCCCCGCTTTCAACCCTTTTCACCCCTCCCCTTTCGTAAACGTTTTAAGCCCTTTTCCCTTTCTCCTCGTTTTGAACCCTTCCTTTTTCCTCATCTAAATTTTTAAATCGATTTTTATCATAAAAAACTTAGATGATAAGATTTTGTTTGATTATGGGTGGGACGTGACAGATTTGTATTTCTATGACGTCATTTGTGTTGAGGACTGATTTTTAAATGTTGGTAGACATGACTTTTATATGATTCATACCATTTTTGTCCCCCTTTCCCCGTATGTAGGAAAGGGAGGGGGGGGGAGAAAAGGTTCAAAAGTCCTTTCCTTTTGCCCCCCCCCTCCCCCCTTTCTTCGCGTTTTAAGCCCTTTTCCCCTTTCATACACTCTCTACCCGTTCTCAACCCACTTCTCCCCCCTTTTAAACCTTTTTTTCCCCGTTTTGAACCCTTTTTCCTCGCTTTAATCCCCTTTTCCGTCTCTTTTCCCCGTTTCGAACTTTTTCCGTCTCTTTTCCCCGTTTCGAACTTTTTCCGTCTCTTTTCCCCGTTTCGAACTTTTTCCGTCTCTTTTCCCCGTTTCGAACTTTTTCCGTCCCTTTTCCCGCTTTCAACCCTTTTCACCCCTCCCCTTTCGTAACGTTTTAAGCCCTTTTCCCCTTTCTCCTCGTTTTGAACCCTTCCTTTTTCCTCATCTAAATTTTTTAAATCGATTTTTATCATAAAAAACTTAGATGATAGATTTTTGTTTGATTATTGGTGGGGCGTGACAGATTTATGTTATGTTGGTAGACAAGACTTTTATATGATTTAATACCATTTTTTGTCCCCCTTTCCCCGTATGTAGGAAAGGGGGGGGGGAGAAAAGGGTTCAAAAGTCCTTTCCTTTTGCCCCCCCCCCCTTTCTTCGCGTTTTAAGCCCTTTTCCCCTTTCATACACTCTCTACCCGTTCTCAACCCACTTCTCCCACCCTTTTAAACCTTTTTTCCCCGTTTTGAACCCTTTTTCCTCGCTTTAATCCCCTTTTTCCGTCTCTTTTCCCCGTTTCGAACTTTTCCGTCTCTTTTCCCCGTTTCGAACTTTTCCCGTCTCTTTTCCCCGTTTCGAACTTTTCCCGTCTCTTTTCCCCGTTTCGAACTTTTCCGTCTCTTTTCCCCGTTTCGAACTTTTCCCGTCTCTTTTCCCCGTTTCGAACTTTTTCCGTATCTTTTCCCCGTTTCGAACTTTTTCCGTCTCTTTTCCCCCTTTCGAACTTTTCCGTCCCTTTTCCCCGCTTTCAACCCTTTTCTCCCCCCCCTTTTCGTAAACGTTTTAAGCCCTTTTCCCCTTTCTCCCCGTTTTGAACATTCCTTTTTCCTCATCTAAATTTTTTAAATCGATTTTTATCATAAAAAAAACTTAGATGATAATTTTTGTTTGATTATGGGTGGGACGTGACAGATTTATGTTATGTTGGTAGACAAGACTTTTATATGATTTAATACCATTTTTTGTCCCCCTTTCCCCGTATGTAGGAAAGGGGGGGGAGAAAAGGGTTCAAAAGTCCTTTCCTTTTGCCCCCCCCCCTTTCTTCGCGTTTTAAGCCCTTTTCCCCTTTCATACACTCTCTACCCGTTCTCAACCCACTTCTCCCACCCTTTTAAACCTTTTTTCCCCGTTTTGAACCCTTTTTCCTCGCTTTAATCCCCTTTTTCTGTCTCTTTTCCCCGTTTCGAACTTTTTCCGTCTCTTTCCCCGTTTCGAACTTTTTCCGTCTCTTTTCCCCGCATTCAACCCTTTTCTCCCCTCCCCTTTCGTAAACGTTTTAAGCCCTTTTCCCCTTTCTCCTCGTTTTGAACCCTTCCTTTTTCCTCATCTAAATTTTTTTAATCGATTTTTATCATAAAAAAACTTAGATGATAAGATTTTTGTTTGATTATTGGTGGGGCGTGACAGATTTATGTTTCTATGACGTCATTTGTGTGGAGGACTGATTTTTAAATGTTGGTAGACATGACTTTTATATGATTTAATACCATTTTTTGTCCCCCTTTCCCCGTATGTAGGAAAGGGAGGGGGGGAGAAAAGGGTTCAAAAGTCCTTTCCTTTGCCCCCCCCCTCCCCCCTTTCTTCGCGTTTTAAGCCCTATTCCCCTTTCATACACTCTCTACCCGTTCTCAACCCACTTCTCCCACCTTTTAAACCTTTTTTCCCCGTTTTGAACCCTTTTTCCTCGCTTTAATCCCCTTTTTCCGTCTCTTTTCCCCGTTTCGAACTTTTCCCGTCCCTTTCCCGCATTCAACCCTTTTCTCCCCTCCCCTTTCGTAAACGTTTTAAGCCCTTTTCCCCTTTCTCTCGTTTTGAACCCTTCCTTTTTCCTCATCTAAATTTTTTAAATCGATTTTTATCATAAAAAAACTTAGATGATAAGATTTTTGTTTGATTATTGGTGGGGCGTGACAGATTTATGTTATGTTGGTAGACAAGACTTTTATATGATTTAATACCATTTTTTGTCCCCTTTCCCGTATGTAGGAAAGGGGGGGGGGAGAAAAGGGTTCAAAAGTCCTTTCCTTTTGCCCCCCCCCCTTTCTTCGCGTTTTAAGCCCTTTTCCCTTTCATACACTCTCTACCCGTTCTCAACCCACTTCTCCCACCCTTTTAAACCTTTTTTCCCCGTTTTGAACCCTTTTTCCTCGCTTTAATCCCTTTTTCCGTCTCTTTTCCCCGTTTCGAACTTTTCCCGTCTCTTTTCCCGTTTCGAACTTTTCCCGTCTCTTTTCCCGTTTCGAACTTTTCCCGTCTCTTTTCCCCGTTTCGAACTTTTCCCGTCTCTTTTCCCCGTTTCGAACTTTTCCCGTCTCTTTTCCCCGTTTCGAACTTTTTCCGTATCTTTTCCCCGTTTCGAACTTTTTCCGTCTCTTTTCCCCTTTCGAACTTTTTCCGTCCCTTTTCCCGCTTTCAACCCTTTTCTCCCCCCCCCCTTTCGTAAACGTTTTAAGCCCTTTTCCCCTTTCTCCCCGTTTTGAACACTTCCTTTTTCCTCATCTAAATTTTTTAAATCGATTTTATCATAAAAAAAACTTAGATGATAAGATTTTTGTTTGATTATGGGTGGGACGTGACAGATTTGTATTTCTATGACGTCATTTGTGTCGAGAATGATTTTATATTTTTAAAGACTTTAAAGTCTTTTGTTTCGTTTTAACGAGCGGGTAATCATCATCAGGAACTACGCACGATTTTTTTCCCCCATCGCTTTTTCGGTCATTCTTTATCCGCCTTATTTTCAAACTATCGATTCTTTAGGTCGTCAACACCTATTTGGTTCAACGATCTAATTTCAATATAAATTACGAGCTTATTAGACAAAAACAAAGTTTAAAATAATGAAATTTTGATAAATTATTTTTGAACTCAAAACCGACTTCAGATTCGTATTTCTCAGCCCTAAAAACGTCAGAAACCAAATTTTGAGCGATTTAAAAAAATGCAAATTTGAGGCCAAAAAATGAGAGAAGGGTCCCCCCCTTGGTGTGAACGAAAAAAATGTTTTTAAATCTCAAAATTGACTTCAGATTCGTATTTCTCCCCCCTAAAAACGTCAAAAACCACATTTTGAGCGATTTTGAAAAATGAAAATTTTTGGCCCCAAAAAGTAGAGAAGGGTCCCCCCCTTAGGTGTGTCAGAAAAAAAATGATTTTGATCGCAAAACCAACTTCAGATTGTATTTCTCACCCCAAAAAACGTCAAAAACCACATTTTGAGCGGTTTTGAAAAATGAAAATTTTTGGCCCCAAAAGGGTCCCCCCTTTGGTATGACGGAAAAAAATGTTTTTTGATCTCAAAATTGACTTCAGATTCGTGTTTCTCACCCCAAAAAACGTTAAAAACCACATTTTGAGCGATTTTGAAAAATGAAAATTTTTGGCCCCAAAAAGTAGAGAAGGGTCCCCCCTTTGGTATGACGGAAAAAAAATGTTTTTGATCTCAAAATTGACTTCAGATTCGTATTTCTCACCCCAAAAAACGTTAAAAACCACATTTTGAGCGATTTTGAAAAATGAAAATTTTAGGCCCCAAAAAGTAGAGAAGGGTCCCCCCTTTGGTATGACGGAAAAAAAATGTTTTTTGATCTCAAAATTGACTTCAGATTCGTATTTCTCACCCCAAAAAACGTTAAAAACCACATTTTAAGCGATTTTAAAAAATAAAATTTTTGGCCAAAAAACAAAGAAACGTAAAAAAATTTTGATTTATAAATGTACCTAATAAACAATTTCTGAGATGGAAAAAAAACCGTGTATGGCGGAAGAGCTAAAGAAATTATTCTTCTCTTGTATCCAAGGTCGACGTTACATAAAACACGATTTTTTTAATCTCAAACAATTAATTACGGTCTGGAATAAATTGCGAAGAACTGTTTTTGCAAAATTGAACAAAATGATTTTTTAATGTTGGCAACCCTGTGGGAAGAAAACTCGGTTAACAAAATTTGTCGAGCGAAACTGATTTTTTCACTTTCGCGCTCAGGAGGACGTTAAAGTCTGCGACGATTTAGGTCGCTTCCGTATGACAGACGAAGGACGAAAAAAAAAATCTATTTAATAAATTAATAGATTCTCCCATCTTAATGGCAATTTTTAAAAGTGGGGTTTTCATGGTTTTGAAAGTGGTGAGTAGGTTGGCAAAACTGATTACATAATCAAGTTCAATATGGGATTTCTGAACTTCTTTAAAATCAGAAATTGATTCTGAGGTCAATTTTGAGATCAAAAGACATTTTTTCGGACACACCAAAGGGGGGACCCTTCTCTACTTTTTGAGGCCCAAAATTTTCATTTTTCAAAATCGCTCAAAATGTGGTTTTTGACGTTTTTTGGGGTGAGAAATACGAATCTGAAGTCAATTTTGAGATCAAAAAACATTTTTTTCCGTCATACCAAGGGGGGACCCTTCTCTACTTTTTGAGGCCCAAAATTTTCATTTTTCAAAATCGCTCAAAATGTGGTTTTTGACGTTTTTTGGGGTGAGAAATACGAATCTGAAGTCAATTTTGAGATCAAAAAACATTTTTTTCCGTCATACCAAAGGGGGGACCCTTCTCTACTTTTTGAGGCCCAAAATTTTCATTTTTCAAAATCGCTCAAAATGTGGTTTTTGACGTTTTTTGGGGTGAGAAATACAAATCTGAAGTTGGTTTTGCGATCAAAAATCATTTTTTTCTGACACACCAAAGGGGGGACCCTTCTCTACTTTTTGGGGCCTAAAATTTTCATTTTTCAAAATCACTCAAAATGAGGTTTTTGACGTTTTTTTGGGGTGAGAAATACGAATCTGAAGTTATTTTGAGATCGAAAAACATTTTTTTCGAATACACCAAAGGGGGGAGCCTTCTCTACTTTTTTGACGAGAAAATTTTCATTTTTCAAAATCGCTCAAAATGTGGTTTCTGACGTTTTTTGGGGTGAGAAATACGAATCTGAAGTCAATTTGAGATCAAAAAACATTTTTTTCCGTCATACCAAAGGGGGGACCCTTCTCTACTTTTAGGGGCCTAAAATTTTCATTTTTTAAAATCACTCAAAATTAGGTTTTTGACATTTTTTAGAGTGAAAAATACGAATCTGAAATCAATTTTGAGATCAAAAATATTTTTTCTGACATACTTTTCGGCCTATTGACATTTCCACCTTAGGCCGACAGAAACCATTGACTTCAGTAGGAATGTTTTTGCAAAAAAAAAGAAAAAAAGAAGAAAGAAAGACAATAAACAGGTTTAACCTCTCGACCGATCCGGAATGAAGATCGCGTAAAACTTGTTCCGTCCATATTTTTTTTTGTTCAATTTCTCAAGCCAAATTTCGCTTCTTCTTTTTTCAACAAACGGTTTATAATTGTTCACGAAAATTCAATTTCTGAGGATGGGAGAAAAAAGAAGCGAAGTCATTCTTCTACTTGACCTTGACTTCTCAAGATAATGGATGCGGTTGTTTTTTTCTTATTTATTTTCTTCCAGGCCTGACAACGTATAATCGCCGTTTTTAAAAAAATTGGATGTGGAGGCTTGCCTTCACTTGGCAGGCTTGCCAACAAAAAAAACGTGACAGTTGGGGAAGAAAGAAGTAAGTGGGAGGTTACAATAATTAGCGGGGTGAAGAGTCGTTCATTTTTTTGACGTCACACTTCTCAGATTTACCAACCTGACAAAAAGCTATCTTAAACTCTTTGAAAACTTTATATATCTTCATGCCAGGCTTGCCAACAAAAAAAACCGTGATAGTAAAAAAAGACGTCCGCATGTCCAATGTAAATATCCCTGAACTGTCAAGATGAAGACCTTCCTGGGTAAAATCGTTTTCGATACAATATTGTCACGATATTTTTTTCTTTTACGCGGCATTTACCTTGACCATGCCCTTGATATGTTTTTGATGAAAAAAAAAAAAAAAGTGGGGGATTTCCGAATACACTAGTAAACCCACGGGGTCACGCACGGTCTACCCCGACTTAAAAAAAAATGCTACGGCCGGCCGGCACCATAGACAAAGTTGAAATCAGTAAGGATCAATATTTGAATTGACCCCCAAAAACCCGACGTCGAGGGTATCACAATAACTTATTTAAGGAAGTTAAAAATCGGAAAGTAATCGCTCAAAAAGAAATTTCTCGGTAAAAATTTCTTTGTAGCCCCTTGAAGAATACAAATTAGGGGAAGTCCAAATCGTTTCTTATAACTGGATTTTAAATCGTTTTCTTAGAATTTGAAAAAATAAAACCTTGATTTCATCGATTGATTTATTTGAGGAAGTCATAAACGTCATAAGGCAAATTGCAAGGGCTAAGGGCTCTTTTATCTATCCTTATATTTTTGTCCCGTTTTCCCCTTTTTAAACCTTTTTTTTTCCATCCCTTATGCCTTATTAGACCCTTCTTCCTTTTTTTACCGTTTCAAACTATTTCCCCCGTTTTAATGACTTTTTTCCTCGCCTTTTCCCCGTTTTGAACCCTTTTCTCCCCCCCTTTCAAAAACGTTTTAAGCCCTTTTCCCCTTTCATACACTTTCTGCCCGTTTTCAACCCTCTTCTCCCGCCCTTTTTAACCCTCGCAAACCTTTTTCCCCGTTTCGAACTTTTTCCGTCTCTTTTCCCCGTTTTGAAACCTTTTCTCCCCCCCAATTCCTTCTCGTTTTAAACCCTTTTCCTCTTTCATACACTTTTTCCCCGTTTCCAACCCTCTTCTCCCACCCTTTTTAACCCTCGCAAACCTTTTTCCCCGTTTCGAACTTTTTCCGTCTCTTTTCCCGTTTTGAAACCTTTCTCCCCCCCCCCCCAATTCCTTCTCGTTTTAAACCATTTTTCTCTTTCATACACTTTTTCCCCGTTTCCAACCCTCTTCTCCCACCCTTTTTAACCCTCGCAAACCTTTTTCCCCGTTTCGAACTTTTTCCGTCTCTTTTCCCCGTTTTGAAACCTTTTCTCCCCCCCCCATTCCTTCTCGTTAACCCTTTTTCTCTTTCATACACTTTTTCCCCGTTTCCAACCTTCTTCTCCCACCCTTTGTAACCCTTTTAAACCTTTTTCCTCGTTTTAATCCCCTTTTACCGGTTTTCAACTCTCTTCTCCCACCCATTTAAACCTTTTTCCCCGTTTTAACCCTTTTTCCACGTTTTAAGCCCTTCTCCCCTCCTTTTCCCCCTGTTTTAAACCCTTTTCCATCGTTTTAATCCCTTGTTTCGTCCCCTTTTCAGAGTTTTAAACCTTTTTCTCTGTCTTAACCCTTTTCCCCCAATTTTCCTCCTTTTAAGCCCTTTTCCCCTTACCTTTTACTCTTTATCAACCCTCTCCCCCCCCCCTTTTCAGACCCTTAAGGCTCTTTTTAACTGGGTTATAGGAACAATAGGATTTTAATACATGACTCAATAATTTTAAGAGTTAATCAGATGATTGTTATTATTTTAAAAGAAGGACTTTTGATGCGATCCTCAAGGACGGCAGAGACATCTTTCGATCTTCATAGTAAATGAACGTTAACGGCACAAATCGCATTCCAGCCATTCAAGTACGCATATGGCTCTCGGTAATCAAACGTACAAGGTCTATTTGAGATTCACCTTTTTTTTAATTCAAAATAAACAAAATTTCTCCCTGAAATGTTTCTCGGTAAAGAGGCCAAAAATGATTTTTTCAGTTTATGGTGGCAAGCTTGCGATCTATAGTTATTAGAAGCAGCATACAAGATTTGAGGAGGTGAACCTGCTCTGTTAGCTATGAATGGAGGTTTTTTAGTCAAGCCTGTCTCGAGACATTAAAGAATTTTTTCAATTTTAATTGGCAAGCCTGCCTATGTACCCTCCCCAATAAAATCATGCGTCAAAGAAATTTTAACGTTTCTGCTACGTTTCTTCAATTGGCAAGACTGCAGTATAAAATGGATCATAATTCGGGAGTTTTCAAGGGCTTATTGGCAAGCCTGCATTCGAAATGCATTTAAGTCATATTTAAAGGCTTTTTTGCGAGTTTATTAGTTTTAAAAAAATTTTTTCTTCTTATGTGTCGGATAAGTTAGGAAGCCTGGCGTAGAAATGTTTTTTAAAGGTTTTTTTTAAATTGGCAAGCCTGCTCTGCACTTGATGTTTTTAAGCTAGAAATTAGGTTGTTTAAGTTGACATGCCTGCCATAGAAATATCGCCAAGAAATAAATTTTTCTATAAAATTTTTCTTTAAGTTGGCCAACCTGATTCAGCGTTTAAAAGTTGTTTACGTCGCGTTACAGGAGGTTTTGACATGTTTGGAAACTTTTCAGGTTTGCCAACAGAACGGGGGGGGGGGGGGCAAAAAAAGGTTAATTTAGGATAAAAATTACCTGAAATCGATTAATCCAATATTTCTATGTAAGTTCGCTTTCTCCAGTTTAAACTGGGAGCGTCCATTTTTTATATAAAAAAAATGCACTTCACTTTACGCGAAAAAAAATGAAATTTTTTTTTAATTTTGGCGCGTAAAATGTTCCGGGATGGCCCTCCGGTCGAGAACTGACAGAGGTAAACACGGGTCATCTCGTCAAATAGAATGAGAAGCCTGCGATCTAGCGGAAATCTCATGAAACCTCCGTACATCCTTGAAAATGGGCAGACGACACTTGAAAGATTTCGCGATCCCCATTTTTTTTTAAAAGAGGAAACCTTTTTACGTTGGTAAGACTAATTTTACATCGAAAATTGTCAACACACCTTGAAATTTCATTTGAAAACAATTTAGGTAGGCAACATTGATTCACGTAAAACATGAAGCAATGACGTCATCAAAAGCAATGTTCCCAACCTTAAACTACAGTCAGTTCGCAAAACTGACTCTAATTTTAAATCGGGAGGGGGGGGGGGGGGGTTGATTCACGTAAAACATGAAGCAATGACGTCATGCAAACCAATGTTCCCAACCTTAAACTACAGTCAGTTCGCAAAACTGATTCTTATTTTAAAATGGGGGGGGGGGGGGCTTTAATAAAATTAAAGCCGACAAAACTGGTTCCAGACCAATGAAATGAGTAAAATATCATGTGTACCAACAAAACATTTTTCTAGACGATTTGGGTTGGTAACACTGAAAAAAGGTTCTCTGTACAAGTATTTATTTTAATATTTAATTATTCAAGTACGTGATAATATTGTCTAAAATTGTAATTATCCACTTAATTTTTTGTTTTTATGAAAAACAACAATTTTAAGAGCTAATAATATTTGGCTCCGCACTTCAAAAAAAATTATCTTATCAACGTTTTGAAAAGGTTTAAACGAGTCGCGTCGCTATAAATCCATTGAAAAAAAAATTTACGAAATTTTTGTTGATTTTTTGAAAATAAGGAAGTGGAAAGACCGTTAAAATGATATAAAAGGGAAGAGATTAAGTTGAACGCCATTAGGCATCAATAATTTGGTTCCGAAAGGTAAAATTAAAGTTGGAATAATTTTGAAAGGTCGATATACTCTGGGAAGAGATTAAAAAAGACAGGGATGCCAACCGAAAAAAAGCTACAATAACGCACCTTAAAAAAAAAAAAAAAAAACAATTATATGTTTTTAACAAACCAAGTTGGCTACTTAACCGATTTCCATTATATAAGGTCATAATGACGAAAATTTTAACGTTGAGAAAATCGTCGAAAAATGTCTAAAACTATACTTTTTTGAGGGGTTAATATTTTCCTAGTAATTTTATGTTCTTGATATGTCTTTTTATTGTTTATTTGCAATAATTAAAAATTTCCGACATGTAAATTCTTGAATTTACGAGAGTTGTTCGAGAATTTCTCGGTGGAGGATTTCATGTTGAGTAGGGGTCGTTAAAATGCGTATTCCCGCAGAACCCGGACGTATTTATAGTCCAGGATCTTCTTTTTTTTTTTTTTTTTTTTTTTTTTTTTTTTTTTTTTTTTTTTTTTTTTTAATGTGGTTTCTGACGTTTTGGATGAAAATACGAATACCAAAGGGGGACCCTTCTCTACTTTTTGGGGCCAAAAATTTTCATTTTTCAAAATCGCTCAAAATGTGGTTTTTACGTTTTTTGGGTGAGAAATACGAATCTGAAGTCGGTTTGAGATCAAAAAACATTTTTTTCCGTCATACCAAAGGGGGGACCCTTCTCTACTTTTTGGGGCCAAAATTTTCATTTTTCAAATCGCTCAAAATGTGGTTTTTGACGTTTTTTGGGGTGAGAAATACAAATCTGAAGTTGGTTTTGCGATCAAAAATCATTTTTTTCTCATACCAAAGGGGGGTTCCTACTTTTGGGGCCAAAAATTTTCATTTTTCAAATCGCTCAAAATGTGGTTTTTGACGTTTTTGGGGTGAGAAATACGAATCTGAAGTCGGTTTTGAGATCAAAAAAATTTTTTTCCGTCCAAAGGGGACCCTTTTCTACTTTTTTTGGCTTCAAATTTTCAATTTTTTAAAGTTTCCTATGTGAGAAAAAAAAATTTCCCATTCAAAATGAAGTCGTAAAAAGTACTTTATTCTCCAAGGTTAAACAAATCTACGAATGAGGAAGGGATCAGCCTTTCTTTTCAAAGAGAAAGAGACAGATAAAAATAAAAAAAAGATGGAAAAAAATCTCAGGGTGATTGTAATTGTCTAGGAAGTGCGGGGATGAACCGTTATAATCCTTTTAAAAAGACGATTTACGTTTTGTTCAATTTCTAATTTTTTTTTTCTTTTCTACAGAAAGGAATCGAGCCGTGAAGGACGCTCCTGAAACTCTCGATTTTTACGGTCTTACAAATTATATTTTTCCCGCCTCATATACACCATATGTCACAGGAGGTTACACTTAGGTTACTAACGGTTGGCAGAACTGATTCTTTGATTTTTATCAACTTTTTGTCCTCACATTTGACTTTTTTGTTTATGAAAAAACGAGGAAGATCCAAGCACGTCCGAGGTCGCTAATTTGCATTATTTCTCCATTTTCAAAATGGCACAAATTTTTTTTCCAGAAGTTTATTTGTTTATTTAGGAAAGAAAACATATTCTGATACTAAAAAACATGAAAGTATTCTGGAAATTTCCTTTAATTGGCCGTGACTAGGAGAATTTTTGAATGATGATTCTTATATCCAATGAATCGGAAGTTTCTATGAAAACAAAAACAGGGATGCCAACCTCTTAGCTGATTATTTCGATAGAAATGTGAGTTCTGACGTTTTTCAGGGTGAGAAATATGAATCTGAAGTTTATTTTGAGATCAAAAAATTTTTTGCTGATACACCAAAGGGGAGACCCTTCCACATTTTTGGGGCCAAATATTTTTATGTTTTAAAATCGCTCTAAATGTGGTTTCTGATGTTTTTACAAATAAGAAATAAATTGGGGATTCATGAAGTTTCCCACGCTCTAGCGATTTTCAAGGTTTCCTCTAAATTATGTAACAGTGCAATGGGATATCCGCTCAAAAAAATCCAATTCTACCAACATTTATTTATTTCTATTTGTTTATCGCCAAAATGTACGCCACAACAGTCGGGAAATAGAGAGAGATAAAAAAAACTCGGAAGAAAAAGTTCCTTTATGACTCAATTTAATTAAAAATACATTTCACTATTTTTATTAATGAAAAACCGGTATTTTATGCTTTAAATATCGGATAATGACGTAACAAATAATAAATTACGTCATAAAACGGGTTGGGGCTATAAATTACGCTCTCATTGAGATAAAAGAAACTTAAGTCTAATGAAACGTCGAAAAGTACTGGTAGTGGCATCTAACGGCGAAACGCAGAAGCTTAAAACCGTTAGAGAAATTTTTTTCGAAAGGTTGGTAAAACTGATTTTAAAGATTTTTTTTTTACTTAAAAATAATTTTTAAGAATAAAATTATCAAAATTTAGGATTATAAGTTGGCAAGATTTATAAACAATATTAGCTTTGTTCCAAACTCAGTTTGAAACTCCTGAAGCATGCGCAGAAGGATTTGCACGTCAGATTTGACGGACTAACGATTTGAGCGATGTCAAAGTGCGATAGGAACAAAGCTAATATTTTTAAAATTGTGTTGGCAGCACTGGTTCCAACATGAATAATTTCTGATGCCACTTTTTTCGGCAACACTGTTTGTACTCGGGAGACGTCTCCCAATATAACAATTTTTTAATTAACATAATTAATAATGTAATTAATTTTTTTAATGTCGCCCGGGGAATTAATTAAAACGGAAAAACCGGAACTAATTTGCTACATTCATACGGGAGCAACGACTTTTGACCTCGAAGATAATTTCATTATTTCGTTTATTTTTACCATTTTTCGACGCAAATAAATCAATAGCATTGTTCCAACCGCAGCTCGAAAATGGTTTGAAACTCCTGGAGTATGCGCAGAAGGATTCTGGTGTCAAATTTGACATCAAATCGTTTGTCCGTCAAATATGAAGTCATCTGACGTCAAATTTGACGTGCAAATCCCTCTGCGCGTGCTCCAAACTAGTTTCAAACTGCGGTAGGAACAATGCTAATATTAAACTAAAAACATGCATAAACTTGTGTTTACCATGAGAAAAACAGTGTTGCCAGAAGCATAACTAACCTCTTGTCAATGTCAGTTCGCAAAACTGATTCTAATTTAAAATCGGGGGGGGGGGGGGGGGGGGCTTGAATCACGTAAAACATGAAGGAATGACGTCATGCAAACCAATGTTCCCAACCTTAAACTACAGTCAGTTCGCAAAACTGATTCTAATTTTAAATCCCGGGGGGGGGGGGGGGGGCTCTTAATAAAATTAAAGCGGACAAAACTGGTTCCCAACCAATGAAATGAGTAAAATCTCATGTGTACCAACAAAACATTTTTCTTCAACAAGTATTACAAGTAGAATGCTTATTAAGTTTTTATAAGAAATGCCAACTTAACCAAGAAGAACAGTGTTGCCAAAAAGCATAAACGGGAAGTTTATTTTTATTAACTTGTCTTTAAGGACAAAAAGAGCGGTTATCACGACCCGAGTGATTAGCAATTCGTTCGCAAAAGTCGTGCTTTTACAAGGTTAACAACAACAAAAAATTTAATTTTCACATTTTAAACACTTTTTTAATGAAACCTTCGGGACCCTAGGAAAGGGAGGGGAATTATTATCTTAAGATGTGGAGGAATGGTATTTCTTAAGAGTAAATAAAGTGAGATATGACGATTTGGGGCTTCACGTTTAAATATGGGAGGGGCCACTCTTGACTTGAGGCCTCTTGAGTCTTGATTTTCACTTTCAACCGTTGATATTTTTTTTTCTTGTGAAAGCGGAGTCCGAAATTTTTGCATCGCGAATTTAAGACGCGAACTGGTCTCGAAGAAACTGGAGCATAAAAGGCGTCCTTGAACGTTTAAAATGCAGACCAGTTTAAAAAGACTGGGTTTCTTCCGTAGTTTTGTCGAGACTGTTCGGCCACTTTTCTGGGGGGAAATTTTTAGTTTTTAAATTTAAATTCGTTCAAATTTTGAGATCCAAAAATACTTTTTTCCGGCATACAAACGAGGGGGACCCTTCTCTAATTTTTTGGCCTAAAAATTTTCATTTTTTAAAATCGCTCAAAATGTAGTTTCTGGGGTTTTTTGGGGTGAAAAATACGAATCTGAAGTCATTTTTGCGATTTAAAAAAAAAAATTTCGACACACCAAAGAGGGGACCCTTCTCTCATTTTTCGGCCTGAAAATTTTGATTTTTAAAAATCCCTAAAAACTTCGTTTTTGACGTTTTTTAGGGTGAGAAATACGAATCTGAAGTCAGTTTTGAGTTTCAAAACCATTTTTTTCGGCCACACCAAAGGAGGAACCTTCTCTCATTTTTGGGCCTCAAAAAATTCATTTTTTAAAAACGCTCAAAATGTGGTTTCTGACGTTTATAAGGGTAAAAATAAAAATCTAAAAGTTTTTTTTTCCTCGTGTGATTTTTTTCCCCTTCAGAATAAATAAAAACGTCACGGATTCTTCTGGGACGCTCTAGGAATAAAATAAGGCTCATTTTCTTCGAATTTAGAATATTTTAAAATTTTAGGGACTACTTATACAGTCCGAAAATTACGAAATACTAAATAAAAGCTTTGTTGAAACTGGTTTGAAACTCCTGGAGTATGCGCAGAAGGATTCGGACGTCATAATAGACGTCGTTGTTTGTCCGTCAAATGTATTTGATTCTGCGCATGCTCCAGGAGTTTCAAACTGCGGTTAGAACAAAGTTTCTGTTGTTTAAAACCAATTATTTTTATAAGGAACAATCAGGTTGGCACAACTTTTTCTTGAAAGATAACCTTCATTGTCCATTTAAGACAAAAATATGGAAGTGAAAAAATGGTGGATTTTCTTTTTCCTTGTTCGCCAACTTTTTTTATCTGGAGAAAATGGTTAAAAACGAGTCTTTAAGTCCTTCCTTGCCTCTCACTTGACGAAGGTAGGGCCCTTTCACCCGACAAGGACGCCTTAAACCAGTCGCAGGAGGTTCTCCTCCATTCATAGGTTTATAAACGAATTTTCTCATCCATTTCGGCTTTCTTTAATTTTTTTTTCTCGCGCTAAATTAATGTTGTATAACAAGAAAGTTCGCTGAAATGTCAATCATTAAAATAAATAAAGTTCGGTAATTATAGGGAGGGAAAAAACCGACTTCAGATTCGTATTTCTCCCCCCTAAAAACGTCAAAAACCACATTTTGTGCGATTTTGAAAAATGAAAATTTTTGGCCCCAAAAAGTAGAGGTATGTCAGAAAAGTATTGATCCACTGCTTCCTAAATCGTCTATTTCCTTCTTGCTTCATTGTTCTAGAACTTTTTTTTTCATAGTTTAATTGACTTAATTAATAATGGCGTTGTTTGAGGCGCCTTATATTACACAAGAATTTATAATTTCGACCCCACCTGGATTTGTACTTCCTAATCAACGTCAAAAAGCATTTTTCCCGCTTTAACAGTGTTGTCGAAAAGTCCGTCGACAGGTTAGCCAACGGGACGAAAAAATGAGGTGGATGACTCCCGGTAGATCCGAAAGTTGCGATAAGTCCTTGACACGTATTTGAAGAGTCAAAAATGACAGTCCAATATTAAAAAAAAAAAAACAATTTATCACATTTACATAATTTTTTGATTTAAAATTTGATGTTTGGCCGGAAAAGAATTAAAGTGAAAGTGGACCGCAAGAAAGGATTTTTCATATTTTACCGATATTTCCGGATATTAAAAAGGGATAAAAACCTTTCGTTTTTCGCGATTTGAACCGCTCGTTACTTTTGGAACTGTTACGAAATAACGGTGATTTTTTGGGGAGAGTAATTATTCGTCCTCGTCCTAGTTGGTGTTCGAAAAATGATGTTTTATAACAGATTTAAAAGCGTTCTTTCGTACCTACAAAGTTGGCAAAACTGACGGAGATCTCTTTCTCGAAAGTTGTCGATAATAACCGAAAATAACCGAAGGGAATGTTTGTTTCCGACATTGGCCGCCTGTTTTAGACAGTTTAGAGGGCGGTTCTAAAACGTTTTAGAGACTAAAACTCTACCCCTAAAGGTGTAAAAACACCCCTTTTGACGTTTTTCCCAGTTTCTTGGGCGAATCTGCCCTTTAAAATCCCTTTTTGGCGCATTTTTCCACGAATTTCTTCGCCTGACAGGGCTACAGCGTATAACCTGATTTGACCTTGATCCGTCCTTTCTCAATCGCATGTTTTTCTGCTTTAAAAAACCTGAAAACCGGTTAAGGCCGGTTAGGATTTCTCTTCTCTTTTCCCTGAAGACCAATAAAAACGCATCCGGATTATTTCGGACACAAGAGCTTCCGACCGCAGTTTGAAACTTCTGGAGCAAGCGCAGAAGGATTTTCACGTCAAATTTGACGTCAGGTCATATTTGACGGACAAACGGTTTGAACGTCATATTTGACTTGTGCGCATGCTCCAGAGGTTTCAAACGGTTGGAACAAAGCTAATTATTTAATTAGAGAGTCCCAGAAGACAATAAAAACGCTTTCACATTTCCTGGTTCGAAAGAGGGGTCAGGTTTTTAAGTGGGATGGGGAGAAGAAAAATTTTAAGAAAAATTTGAAAAAAAAAATGGCCGATTTTCTACGCACATCCGACATTGGACAAATGTCAAGGTTTTGGCCTTTTTTAAAAATTCTCTCCCACCACAGGAAATGAATTTCCGGCGAAGATTTCAACCTCAAAACGTCACAAAATTTTTTAATTGTTGGAAAAAAATTTTTTAACTTCCTTAAACTGGATATTGTGATACCCTGCACGTCGGGTTTTTCGGGAAGGGTCTTCCAGACCCCGGAGGGTCCGAAGATCTCAACTTTGTCTGTGGTGCCGGCAGGCCGTCCGTATTTTTTCTTTTCACCTTCGAGGAAAAGGAGATTTTTCTGCTAATCAGTTTTAAAACAAAGGTCGATCCCCGCTATGGGATCAATTAAAATTGCTTTTGTCGATAATTATACGAGTTGTAAATAATTCAAGGGAGGACAAAGATTTTATCAACCTTAAGAACAAGTCTTCCTTTTGTTCCTTTTTAGAAGCTTCACCAAAGGGGGGGGGGGGGGGGGATTTTTTGGACTAAAAGTTTTAATTTTTAAAATCGCTCGTTTTCGGAAATACGAATCTGAAGTCGGTTTTGAGATCAAAAAAATATGTTTTTCCGACGTACCAAAGGGGGGACCTTCTCTACTTTTTGGGGCCAAAAATTTTCATTTTTCAAAATCGCTCAAAATGTGGTTTTTGACGTTTTTGGGGGAAAATACGAATCTGAAGGTTTTGAGATCAAAAAACATTTTTTTCCGTCATACCAAAGGGGGGACCCTTCTCTACTTTTTGGGGCCAAAAATTTTCATTTTCAAAATCGCTCAAAATGTGGTTTTTGACGTTTTTTGGGTGAAAAATACGAATATGAGGTAAATTTTGAGATCAAAAAACATTTTTTCCGTCATACCAAAGGGGGGACCCTTCTCTACTTTTTGGGGCCAAAAATTTTCATTTTTCAAAATCGCTCAAAATGTGGTTTTTGACGTTTTTTGGGGTGAAAATACGAATGAAGGTTTTGAGATCAAAAAACATTTTTTTCCGTCATACCAAAGGGGGGACCCTTCTCTACTTTTTGGGGCCAAAAATTTTCATTTTTCAAAATCGCTCAAAATGTGGTTTTTGACGTTTTTTGGGGTGAGAAATACGAATCTGAAGTCGGTTTTGAGATCAAAAAACATTTTTTTCCGTCATACCAAAGGGGGGACCCTTCTCTACTTTTTGGGGCCAAAAATTTTCATTTTTCAAAATCGCTCAAAATGTTTTTTGACGTTTTTTGGGGTGAAAATACGAATCTGAAGTTTTTGAGATCAAAAAACATTTTTTTCCGTCATAACAACCTTCTCTACTTTTTGGGGCCCCAAAATTTCATTTTTATAATCAGATTTCGTACGAATTTTTTGACGGAGTGAATCGAAATGTTACGTTTTCGTTTATTGTGTCTATTTCCTTGAACCCGACGACATATTCTCCTCGGTTCGGTTCACCGGTTGAGCAAAGGTTCATGTTGACATTTCGTTGTGACATCGATCGAATCCTTTATCGTAAAATACTTTTGAAAAAAAAAATTCCTAAGATTTCAACGAGGTTAATTGTCTTTTTAGATATGAATCTTTTTTTAATTCGATGTTTCGGTCAATGTTAGACGCGTTGAGAGGGGTCAGTGGTCGGGCCGCGGATGGAGAAGAGTCGCCCACTTTCCCTCGAACTTCCTCGACGCTTGACTTAACACCAATGTCAAGTTAACGCAACGTCCACAAAACATTACATAATTTTTTTCATTTCGTCTAATTGACGATATCCGCCGCTTTAAAAAAAAATTTTTTATCCGACATCCGTAATCTATCGTAAAACTGACTTCAGATTCGTTTTTTCACCTTGAAATCCGCCAGAAACCACATTTTGAGCGATTTTAAAAGATAAAAATTTTTGGCCCCAAAAAGTAGAGAAGGGTCCCCCTTTGGTGTGTCAGAAAAAAATATTTTTTGATCTTAAAACTGACTTCAGATTCGTATTTTTCATCCCAAAAAACGTAAGAAACCAAATTTTGAACTATTTTGAAAAATGAAAATTTTAGGCCCCAAAAAGTAGAGAGGGTCCCCCATTAGGTATGACGGAAAAAAAATTTTTTAATCTCAGATCAGTGTTGCCAGATCGGGGGTTTTCCCCTTAATTTGGGGGGTATTAGGTTTTCGGGGGGTTTTTTATGGGGAGAAGTAGTAGTTAAAGTTTAGTTTTCTTTAATTGTTCTTGTTTGCATATTGTCTTATGGTTATTTATTAGTTTTATTACCTTGCAAAGTGTATTTAAAACCTTTATTAATAAAAGAAAACCTATCGCAATAATTTTTCTTCACATTATACTTACTAAAAAAAATTTAGGGGGAATAGTTGGAAATCTGGGGGGGGGGGGGGACCCTTTTCGGGGGAAACCAATGAAGTCGTCTGGCAACACTGTCTCAGATTCGTATTTCTCACCACGAAAATTGTCAGAAACCAAGAATTCGAGATCGAGGATACTCATAAACATAGAAAAATAAGGAAGTTCAAAAAAAAAAAAAAATGAAGGAACCTTTTGAAATGGCATTTTCGAATTTTCTAAACCTTGTTATGGATTTATGGGCTCGTTATTTTGAAAATTTATTCCTCCTTAAGACCCCTGAGGGCACCCAATTTTTTAAGAAGTAGAGAAAGATACGGGCGAGGGGAAAAAAAAAGATGGAAAGTTACCACGCCCGATTTTCGCCGTTTTAAAATAGAACACGTTTCTTTTTTATTATTATCTTTGTTCCAACCGCGGTTTGAAACTCCTGGAGCATGCGCAGAAGGACTTAGACGTCGTAAAATCTGACGTGCGATTCTGCGCATGCTCCAGAAGTTTCAAAACAGGTTCAAACTGCGGTTGGAACAAAGCTATAAATATATAATGTCTCATTATCAAGGACGAGGTTATGACCTACAAAAATATCGATGTTACGCATTTTTATTAGATTCTCAACCTTAAAAATCTATTTCTAGTAGATTCTAAATGATTTATTTGACTAAAATGAAGGTTGACAACTCAAACATTTTAGATGCGTCTTTAAAAGAGATTTTCAAAAAGGGGCCATTTAAGAAAATCGGTTCAATCGTTCTTGAGATATTGGCGCTTAAAGTTAGACGTGGGGAAGGTTTTCTTTTATATTCAGACTCAAATATCTCCAAAACCGTTAGATTTACAGGGTCGCCAACTTAGACGTTTTTGATGTGCAACCAAAATAGCATCCCTAAAAGTGGTTATTTATGAAAATCGGTTCGGCGGTTGAGATATTAAGGTTTAAAGTTGTACATCCGAAAAATCAGTTTCTTACGTTTAAACTTGAAAATCTCAAAAACTGTTCTCAACTCTTCAAACAGTACCTACGCTTAGACTCAAATATTTCAAAAACCGTTAGATATACAGGGTTGCCAACTTAGAGGTTTTTGATGGGCGATTAAAGGAGCTTTCCTAAAATATTTTGATATAAAACACAAAATGGCCCCCACCATTGTACCCCCTTTAATATTTTAGAAACTCGGCCTCTACCTTATGAAAAAAAAAATTATATAACAAAAAAAAGGCCTCCGGTAGTGTTTGAAACCGATCACTTTTAAATGAAGATGTTGTAAGAGGTCAAAAGAGGTTAAAACTGATCTAATAGCTTTGTTCCAACGTAGTTTGAAACTGGATTGAAACTCCTGGAGCATGCGTAGAAGGATATGGACGTCATATTTGACGTCAGATGACTTCTGATTGAAAAAGATTTGAACGACGTCAAATTTCCTCCTACGCATGCTCCTGGAGTTTCAAACTGCGTTTGGAAGGAACATAGGAATTTGAAGCGTATCATTTTTATTACGTCATAAAATGACGATTGTTTTAAATCTTCATTTATGACAAAATTCTTAAAGAGTCATACATAAATAGAATTTTTTTTTTTTAAGAAACCAGAAGACCCCGTTCCATATCGCCTTTCCAGGACCAAAAGGTCGAGAGTTAATTTTTTTTATTATAAATCTCCTTTTGTATTTTTATTTTATTTACTTTTTTAGAAAAAAAAATTACGTTTTTTGATCAGAAATAAAATTGGCCGACTTTATTGAATTGAAAAACTGCGAGGACATTTCCATTCAAAACGTTACAATGGTCCGGATGCTTCTTTTTATTTCAAATGCTTACGTCACTACCCCCCCCCCACTCTTTTGGCCCTAGATGTTTTCAAGGTCATGAGTAGATTTGATGTTATACTGGGTGCAGAGCGCGAAAAAAAGGGTAAAACATACGAAGAAATAATCAATTTTCCTTCAAAACTCATTCAATTCAAGTGAAAGTACTGGTTTGAAGAGCTTCCAACGAAAACTTCCTTAAAGAGAAGTAACAATATAGGAGGGGGAAGTATAACGGAGGGGACGTTCAACGGAGAGGGAAGTATATGGGAGAGGTAAGTATAAGGGAACGAAAGTATAACGAACGGAGGGAAAGTAAAAAGGAGGGGGAAGTATAAGGGAGGAAAAGTATAAGAGAGGGGAAGTTTTTTTTTTTTAATTTTCTAGTTTTTTTTTTTTGGAAAAATTTTCCGCGTTTTCTTTTTTAAAATTATTTTAAATTCTTTTTTAACTTTTTTTTTAAAAACATTTTCTAAGTACTTTTTTTCGAAAATTTTTTAAGTGTCTAGGTAGAAATAATGGGCATTTTGGCCTAGGGATGTTCCTCTCGTAATGGGTAGAAGTATGAAGTTTCTCCCTACTAAAAAAAATTATAATTAAAAAGTGGCAATTTTTTTACACCAAAAATTCGTAAAAAATATAAGGAGTAATTGGTGAAATTTGGTGAAAATCGGATTAACGGTTCGGCCGCAGCGAATTTTTAAAAATTTCAACAGACATATCTCCGCCATTTAATTAAGTTACATTCTTCTTCACCGGCTAAAGAAATTGTGAGAAAATTTGGTGAAAATCGGATGAAAACTGTGGTCTTTAGAGTGGAGATTTAGAAGCTGTAGGGACTTTTAATATACAGTAGGCTGTGGATAGTTTCATTGATTTAGAAGGCAGTTTAAAAATAGCGGACCCAACGGATTTGAAGATGAACTTCCCGCATATTTTAAAGAAGACTTACCTTGTTCTGATGCTCATGTTGCGCCCGGTGGTCTTGAAGGTGGCTTTGGACGTGGTCATCGTGATGGTGCAAAATGCACGCGACGTCCGTGCAATTGAGCATCCTATCCTAGCCACACTCCCCCCTAAAAACAAAAAAAATATTTCAATCCAAAATTGACAAAAGTGGGTTGGACCGTAAAACCTGCCGGAAATTTGCGACGGACGGACCCGCACCACAGACAACCTTCCGATTGGTGAAGATTATTAGGAGAGGGGGGATGAACGTTAAAAAAGTTTCAAACCCATAAACGTTTCTTCAAAATCTCCTTTGAAAAGCTTCCCGAACTTGTTTGGACAGGTCTTGGGTGGAGGGAGGGGTGAGGATAAATATCGCCACTGTTGCCAACAAAAGGCATTAAATCCAAAAATATGAATTTTTAATAATAATTGGATATTTATCTTAAAATACAAAAAAAGTACTAGTGTGAAGAGCTTCCAACGAAAACTTCCTTAAAGAGAAGTAAAATATAGGAGGGGGAAATAAAGGGGGGAAGTATAATGGAGGGGAAGTATAACGGAGGGGAGGTATAAATGAGGGAAAGTATAACAGAGGGGGAAGTATAACGGAGGGGGAAATATAAAGGATGGGAAGTATAACGGAGGGGGAAGTACTCGTATAAAGAAGGAGGTTTTTTTTCAAAAAATTTTCCGATTTTTTTTTTCGAAAATTTTTTTAAGTATCGAGGTAGAAATAATGGGATTTAAAGGTTTGTTTTTTATCTCTTTAAAGTAATTTTTTTATCTCAAAATACAAGAAAAAGGGATGATAAAAATAAAATAAGTTATGGAATTTAACCGGGGGGGGGGGGGGGGGATAAAAACGAATTTTTTTGTTACGCAGAGTTTGTCTAAAAATTTACTCAAAGTAAGCAAAATTTGTAGAAAGTAACAGAAAATACAATAAATTTGAAAAAAAACTACATTTTGAAGTGGATGGCCGAAATTCAAAATGAGAACAGAAAGGGACGCGAAGGTGACCAAGACGCCATTTTGAACTAACCACTGCCGCCAACCACAGCGTTCTCGATCATAAAATACAAAAAGCATACTACTTTACGTATATATTTTCAAAATATAAATAAATTAAAATACTCCTACTATTTATACATTCAAAATTAAGCTTAGTAGCACACACGGCTTTTTGAGATTTGCCCGCCTTTTTTTCCTCTGCGATAAAATTTTATTGCAAAATAAAAACTAAAACAATTTCTTTATTAGTTTAAGTAGTAAAATCATTTTTATTTATTTATATTTAAAATAAGTATACGTAATATGTTTATGCATTTTATTGTCGAGAAGGCTGTGGTTGGCGGGCAGGGTTAGTTCAAAATGGCGTCTTGGTCTCCTTCGCGTCCCTTTC